>CAUYLG010067018.1:0-154001 GCA_963573385.1 Cacajao melanocephalus
AATGATGGTTTCCAGCTTCATCCATGGCCCTACAAAGGACATGAACTCATCCTTTTTAATGGCTGCATAGTATTCCATGGTGTATATGTGCCACATTTTCTTTGTCCAGTCTATCATTGATGGGTATTTGGGTTGGTTCCATGTCTTTGCTATCATAAACAGCACCTCAATGAACATATGTGTGCATGTGTCTTTATAATAGAACAATTTATAATCCGTTGGGTATATACCCAGTAAGGGATTGCTGGCTCAAATGGAACTTCTATTTCTAAATCCTTGAGGAATCGCCACACTGTCTTCCATAATGATTGAACTAATTTACACTCCCACCAACAGTGTAAAAGTGTTCCTTTTTCTCCACATCTTCTCCAGCATCTGTTGTCTCCAGATTTTTAAATGACGGCCATTCTGACTGGCATGAGATGGGAGATGGTATCTCAATGTGGTTTTGATTTGCATTTCTCTAATGACTAGTGATGATGAGCATTTTTTCATATGATTGTTGGCCTCATATATGTCTTCTTTTGAAATGTGTCTGTTAATGTCCTTCAAACACTTTTGAATGGGTTTTCTTTTTTCTTGTAAATCTGCTTTAGTTCTTTGTAGATTCTGGATATTAGCCCTTTGTCAGATGGGTAGATTGCAAAAATTTTTTCCCATTCTGTTGGTTGCTGGTTTACTCTAATGATTGGTTTTTTGTTGTTGTTGTTGTTTGTTTTTTTGCTGTGCAGAAGCTCTTAAGTTTAATTAGATCCCATTTGTCTATTTTGGCTTTTGTTGCCATTGCTTTTGGTGTTTTAGTCATGAAGTCCTTGCCTGTGCCTATGTTCTGAGTAGTGTTGCCTAGGTTTTCTTCTAGAGTTTTTATGGTGTTAATTCATATGTTTAAATCTTTAATCCATCTGGAGTTAATTATTGTATAAGGTGTAAGGAAGGGGTCCAGTTTCAGCTTCCTGCATATGGCTAGCCAGTTTTCCGAACACCATTTATTAAACAGGGAATCTTTTCCCCATTGCTTGTTTTTGTCTGGTTTGTCAAAGATCAGATGGTTGTAGATGTGTGGCCTTGCTTCTGAGGCCTCTGTTCTGTTCCATTTGTCTATATTTCTGTTTTGCTACCAGTGCCATGCTGTTTTGATTACTATAGCCTTGTAGTATAGTTTGAAGTCAGGTAATGTGATGCCTCCAGCTTTGTTCTTTTTGCTTAGGATTGTCTTGGCTATGCGGGCTCTCTTTTGGTTCCATATGAAGTTTGAAGTGGTTTTTCCCAGTTCTGTGAAGAAGGTCAATCATAGCTTGATGGGGATAGCATTGAATCTATAAATTACTTTGGGCAGTATGGCCATTTTCACAATATTGATTCTTCTTAACCTCAAGCATGGAATGTTTTTCCATCTGTTTGTATCCTCTTTTATTTTCTTCAGCAGTGGTTTGTAGTTCTCTGAAGAGATCCTTTACATCCTTTGTTAGTTGTATTCCTAGGCATTTTATTCTCTTTGTAGCAACTGTAAGTGGGAGTTCACTCATGATTTGGCTCTCTGTTTGTCTGCTATTGGTGTATAGGAATGCTTGTGATTTCTGTACATTGATTTTGCTGAAGTTGCTTATCAGCATAAGGAGGTTTTGGGCTGATATGATGGGGTCTTCTAAATATATGATCATGTCATCTGCAAATAGAGACAATTTGATTTCTTCTTTTCCTAATTGAATGCCTTTTATTTCTTTTTCTTGCCTAACTGCTCTGGCTAGAACTTCCAATACTATATTGAATAGGAGTGGTGAGAGAGGGCGTCCTTGTATAGTTCCAGTTTTTAACAGGAATGCTTCCAGGTTTTGCACATTCAGTATGATATTGACTGTGGGTTTGTTGTGAATAGCTTTTATTATTTGAGATACATTCCATTGATACCTAGTTTATTGAGAGTTTTTAGCATAAAGGGCTGTTGAATTTTGTTGAAGGCCTTCTCTGCATCTATTCAGATAATCATGTGGTTTCTGTCTTTGGTTCTGTTTATGTGGTGGACTACGTTTACAGATTTGTGTATGTTGAACCAGCCTTGTGTCCCCAGGACGAAGCCTACTTGTTCATGTTGGATAAGCTTTTTGATGTGCTGTTAGATTAGGTTTGCCAGTATTTTACTGAAGATTTTGCATCAATGTTCATCATGGACATTGGCCTGTAGTTTTCTTTTTTAGTTGTGTCTCTGCCAGATTTTGGTATCAGGATGATGTTGGTCTCACAGAAAGAGTTAGGGAGGATTCCCTCTTTTTGTATTGTTTGGAATAGTTTCAACAGGAATGGTACCAGTTCCTCTTTGTATGTCTTGTAGAATTTGGCTGTGAACCTGTCTGGACCAGGACTTTTTTTGGTTGGTAGGCTATTAATTGCTGCCTAGACTTCAGACCTTGTTATTGATCTACTCAAGGTTTCAACTTTTTCTTGGCTTAGTCTAGGAAGTGTGCAAGTGTCCAGTAATTTATCCGTTTCTTCCAGATTTACTGTTTTATGTGCATACAGTTGTTTATAGTAATTTCTAATGGTAGTTTGTATTTCAGAGGAATCGGTGGTGATCTCCCCTTTATTGTTTTTTATTGCATCTATTCCATTCTCCTCTCTTTTCTTTTTTATTAGTCTAGCTAGTGGTCTATTTTGTTGATCTTTTCAAAAAACCAGCTCCTAGATTTATTGATTTTTTGAAGGGTCTTTTGTATCTCTATCTCCTTTAGTTCTGCTCTGATCTTTGTTATTTCTTGTCATCTGCTTACTTTTGAGGTTTTTTTTTTTAATCTTGCTCCTCTAGCTCTTTCAATTTTGATGATAGGGTGTCGATTTTAGATATTTCCTTGCTTCTCATGTGGGCATTTATTGCTATAAATTTTCCTCTAGACACTGCTTTAAATGTGTCCCATAGAATCTGGTACTTTGTGTCTTCATTCTCATTGGCTTCGAAGAACATTTTTATTTCTGTCTTCATTTCATTGTTTATCTATTCATCATTCAAGAACAAGTTGTTCAGCTTCCATGTGATTATTCGGTTTTGAGTGCTTTTCTTAGTCCTGAGTTCTAATTTGATTGCACTGTGGTCTGTGAGATTGTTTGTTATGATTTCTGTTCTTTTGCATTTGCTGAGGAGTGATTTACTTCTAATTATGTGGTTAATTTTGGAGCAAGTGCAATACGGTACTGAGAAGAATGTGTATTCTGTGGATTTTGGGTGGAATGTCCTATAAATGTCTATTAGGTGTGCTTGGTCCAGATCTGTTTTCAAGTCCTGAATATTCTTGATGACCCTCTGTCTCGTTGATCTGTCCAATATTGTCAGTGGAGTGTTAAAGTCTCCCACTACTGTTGTGTGGGAGTCTAAGGCTCTTTGTAGGTCATTAAGAACTTGCTTTATGTATCTGGGTGCTCTTGCATTGGGCGCATATATATTTAGGATTATTAGCTCTTCTTGTTGCATTGATCCTTTTACCATTATGTAATCCCCTTTTTTGTCTCTTTTGATCTTTGTTGGTTTAAAGTCTGTTTTATCAGAGAATAGGATTGCTACCCCTATTTTTTTTTTTTTTTTTTTTTTTTTGCTCTCCATTTGCTTGGTAAATCTTCTTCCATCCCTTTATTTTAAGTCTATGTTAGTCCTTCCATGTGAGATGGGTCTCCTCAATACAGTACACCAACGCGTCTTGACTTTTTATCCAGTTTGCCAGTATGTGTCTTTTGATTGGGGCATTTAGGCCATTTACATTTAACATTAATACTGTTATGTTTGAATTTGATCCTGCCATTTTGTTACTGGCTGGTTGTTTTGCCCATTTGTTGATGCAGTTTCTTCATTGCATTGTTGTTCTTTACCATTTGGTATGTTTTTGCAGTGGCTTGTACTGGTTGTTCCTTTCTCTGTTCCTTTCCCTGAACTCCCTTCAGGAGTTCTTGTAAGGCAGGTCTTGTAGTGATGAAATCTCTCAGTAATTGCTTGTCTGTAAAGGATTTTATTTCTCCTTTACTTATGAAGCTTAGTTTGGCCAGATGTGAAATTCTGGGTTGAAAGTTCTTTTCTTTGAGGATGTTTAATTTTGGCTCTCACTCCCTTTTGGCTTGTAGGGTTTCTGTCGAGAGATCTGCTGTGAGTCTGATGGTCTTTCCTTTGTGGATGACTCGACATGTCTCTCTGGCTGCCCTTAGGATTTTTTCCTTCAGTTCAAGCCTGGTGAATCTGACAATTATGTGCCTTGGGGTTGCTCTTCTTGAGGAATATCTTTGTAGTGTTCTCTGTATTTCCTGGATTTGAATGTTGGCCTGCCTTGTTAGGTTAGGGAAGTTCTCTTGGATAATATCCTGACGAGTGTTTTCCAACTTGGATTCATTCTCCCTGTCACATTCAGGTACTCCAATCAAGCGTATATTAAGTCTTTTCACATAATCCCATAGTTCTTGGAGGCTTTGTTCATTTTTTTTCACTTTTTTCTCTAATCTTGCCTTCTCATTTTATTTCATTGATTTGATCTTCTATCTCTGATATCCTTTCTTCTGCTTGATAGATTCAGCTCTTGAAAATTGTATATGCCTTGCGAAGTTCTCATGCTATGTTTTTCAGCTCCATCAAGTTATTTATGTTCTTCTCTAAGCTGGGTATTCTAGTTAGCATTTCATCTAACCTTTTTTCAACATTCTTAGTTTCTTTACAATGGGTTAGAACATGGTCTTTTAACTCAGAGAAGTTTTTTATTACCCACCTTCTGAAGACTGCTTCTGTCCATTCGTCAGATTCATTCTCTTTTTTTGTTCCCTTGATGGTGAGGAGTTGTGATCCCTAGGAGGAGAAGAGGTGCCTGTTCTTTGCTGGTTTCAACCTTTTTGCACTGTTTTTTTCCTGTCTTCATGGATTTATCTCCCTTTGATCTTTGAAGTTGGTGATTTCAGGAGAAATCTTTGAGTGGACCTCCCTTCTGTTGAGGTTGGAGCTATACCTTTTTTTGCCCTGTAGAGGGCATTGCTGGGCTCTCTCTGGTTCAGTCGGGTTGCTGGGTGGGTGGTCCTTCCCTGGAGTTTGTTTGCAGGTGAGATTGGCCCCGCCTTCCCAATGGCGTCTCTCCTTCCGCTCGCTCAATCTTCCTTGTTGGGGTCAAACTGGTATATTTGCTGCGAAGCTCTCTAGTGAGGGCTTCAGTTTGAGTTCTGTGGGGATGGGGCCTGCCAGGCCTTATGACCTGTTTCCCTGCTTTCAACTCTGCCTCTTTCTGTTGGACGGTCCATCTCACTGGTGTTAGTCCAAACTTTTGCCCAGGTCGAGCAACAACTTGCGTCGCCCGGTGGCTGCACTGCTCAGATTTGCATCGACAACCCACAGTGCCCCACGGTCTGGCAGGGCTCTTGTAGACCGTGGGTTGCAAGAGGGATGAGGTAAGCACAGAATCCAAATCAGAGGACCAAAGGGGTGAAGTCCTCCAACCTTCCGAGCCAGCTGCACTCTCCAGGTGGGGATGCACCACTCCCTGTCTTGGTTTGCCTCCCTGGGCAGCTCTCACCCTGAAGCTCCTTCCCTGGGCTATTTTCAGTGCCCTATCAGTCCCACCAAAATGAACTCAGCACTACGTTTGGAATCGTGAAGTCCTCTAGCCCTCTGCATCTCATTTTTTGGGAGCTACATTCCGGTGTTGCCTTCTCTCGTCCATCTTGGCCCCTCCCCCATGTTTTTCTTTCTTTCTTTATTTCATTTTATTTTTATTAAGACAAGGTCTCCTTCTTTTGCCCAGGCTGGAGTGTAGTGGGCTGATCACAGCTCACTGCAGCCTAAAATTCCCTGACTCAAGCAGTCTTCCCACCTCAGCCCCCGAGTATTGGGACTATAAGTGTGTGTCATCTCACCTGGCTAATTTTTTAGTAGAGATGAAATCTCACTATATTGTTCAGACTGGTCTGGAACTCCTAGGTTCAAGTGATCCTGCTTCCTCGGCTTCCCAAAGTGTCAAGATGACAGACCTGAGCCAATATGCCTCCCTTTCTTTCTTACCATTGTCTTCCCAGCCCCTAGAAAGGGCCTGCGCATGGTAGGAAGTTGTTAAATATTTGTTAGGCAATGAAGACTTGCTAAATTGAAAGATCCTTAAACTAGAGGGAAGAGAACCATAGTTCTGTGGTGTAGAAGACCTTCTAGCTGCTAGACAATTGATTTTCTCTGGTTCTGGAGAATTTTAGAAAAAGAGAGAGAGAAAAGTAATCAGGAGAACTGCAGATCATTTTTGGACCACATAATTTTGCTAAGCCCTTCAAATGAGATCCATTAAAATATTCTTATACTATTTATATTACTTATTGTTTTACTGTTACATACATACACACACATTTATATATAATACATATTATATACACATTTCATTGTTCTATGTAAATTTAGATACACATTGTCTTCAGTGCATCATTATTTTTAGATGTCTATTCTAAGCACCCTATGAAAATTACATGATTAACCTGAAGTGTTCATGCTTGTGACCTGCTCTTCACATGCTTCCATTTCAGTGACTCCTAAGAGACATTTCAGTTTCCAGGTATTTACCAGAGGTCACCAAAGTTAGAAAATGTCTCTCTAGTCAATAGAAAAATGTTCATCATTTCCCTAAAGTATGAATAGTAAACACCTGTTATCTGAGCTTGTTGACATTAACAGATTTTTCTAATATATAAACAGATACTTTACACCATTGAAAAAAATTTTTGCTTAAACTAAAAGTATGAAACCATTAATAAATAAAATGCCAATCTGGGAAACATTACTAGCAACTGATTAGTTGGATAATTTGCTCCTAAATACATGATTTTTACTGTATTACAATGAGTAAGTAATTTTCTCAGCTATGCTTTTACAATATGTTCAAGATGTTCACTTGTTGGGAGAACTGTAATGAATCAGATAGGACCTGGAAACATACCACAATGTGCAATGGTACCCTGCACCTTGCATAAGAGACTATGCAGCCTGTTTAATCTGAATGTTAAGGTAACTCCCACATTCATAAACACCCACTTCACCCGGATTTGACTTAAATACAGCTGTTATTAAGAGCAACCTCAGATCATTACAGACTCTTATAGAGGTTTAACCATGCAAGTACAGTGCTGAGATGAGGAATTCAAGTGACGTTTAAGGCCTACTTAATTCTTAATAATAGAAAATACACCTCAAAGAGAAAGCCTGGAGATATAAGAAGAAATAATTATTTCTCTCTGCTCATCATCATACTTGATTCACTATTACTTTCAATCGTTTCAACGGCGTGGAATTCTCAACTTTTGTTTCTAGATGATTTCTCTGGTCAAATTGAGTATACATATTAAGTCTGAGAAGCCATTCAGTCCCCAGTCTCTAATGGCAGAACATATCTTTGATTAGGCATAGCAAAGAATATGATGGTTTTGATGAACCCATCTATGCTAGCCTTACAAGCTCCTATTTTTAATAAATTTCTATTTATTTAATAAATTTACCGTTTGAAATAAAAACGTGATAAGATCTTAAAAACTTCGTATATTTGCACATATATGGATGAATATATAATTCAGCATATTTTTTTTTACATTTACTCTGTGAAATACTATCTGGCCTGCTAATCTTTATTTGAAATACATATTGTAATTTTACTAAAAGTTGTAAGATCTATAATAAGATTAATAAGAATAATAGTAATGACAGCAAAAGGTATCTTTAATAGCCAATTACTATATTTATTTTAATACTTTTTCTAATTTTATTTAACCACATTGTCATGAAAATAATATGATGTGTAGGTCTTATAATCATTATTCCTTCAAGTAGATGATATGCTAAAACCCTAAGATTTCAGAGACCAACATCATTTATTGTACTCATCCACCATGAGTGTTTTTCACCAGTCTTCCATTTTGTGTGCCTATTTTGCATGTCCTTAGATCACTCTGAATTATTCAATGGACAGGGATGGGAAATGGGTAGAGGACTTTGGAGCAGCATTTTATGGGATAAGTCTCAAAGTGGTCACCATCACTTCTATCCATAATCTGTTAGCCAGAAGAGAGCCATTTGGCCATTTTTTACTGCAATTATGGAAGAAGACAGGTGAAATGTTTTTTGGTGAACACATGATAGCATCTGCCAGATTCATATTTATTAGTGAACAAAATAATAATCAGAGAATCACATCATATGCCCAGACCAAATAAGCAATTGGAACTTGTATTAGTCCATTTTCATGCTGATGGTAAAGACATACCTGAGACTGAGTAATTTATATAGGAAAAAGAGATTATTGGATTAACAGTTCCACATGGCTGAGGAAGCCTCACAATCATGATGGAAGGCAAGGAGGAGCAAGTCACATCTTACTTGGATGGCAGCAGACAAAAACAGAGAGCTTGTGAAGGGAAACTCTGCATCATAAAGTCATCAAATCTTGTGAAACATATTCACTATCAGAAAAACAGCATGGGAAAGACCTGCCCCCATGATTCAATTATCTCCCACTTGGTACCTCCCACAACATGCAAGAATTCACAATGAGATTTGGGTGGGGATGCAGCCAAACCATTTCAGGACTCTAGGTGTCACTTAAAGCTAATTATGATGAAATAACTAGAGCTAGATGTGATGTCCCATAATGGAAAATGAAAAAGTAGATAAAATGTAAGAATCAAGGGCTTGTAGACATTGATGAACATGCTTCATAAGACTGTGGGGCCTGATAAGAGGAAAAAAAAATGAAGCAAGCCATATAATTACCCTTGCTCTCTGGAGGCCTTCTCTGGACCACAGTAGAGGAACAGGGAAATCAAGCAAAAATTGGCAAATTATCAAATTTAGTAGATACAAATTGGAGTTTCATAAGCCCAAGGCAGCTGATACTAGTAATCAGAGGAACAGAGAAGAGGGAGTTATGCAAAGAAAAATCATAAATCTACAAAGGGTCCTTGAGTGAAACTATCCAGTATGGGGAGAAAAAAAGACGGGAGATGTCAATGAGAACAACTTCATAGTTCACTCAGAGATGGAATAATTTAATTTTGAAATAGTCACAGAAGGAAGGCTTTGTTAAACACTCTGGACCTCAAAGCAATACCACCAGATTATCGTGCCTTTGACCAGGACTAAACTAGCCCTAGAGTGGAGGCTATAAGAGATCGACCACAACAAAACATAAACCAAGTTTCAAAAGGATCCAGATGTCCCACAAATAACTTAAGTGTCAGCAAGAATAAAGTGTATGGATATATATACAAAATCAGAATAAAATATAGCTCTCAACAATATAATATTCAAATTGTCTATCATCTCCCAAAAAATTGTTATGTCAAGAAGCACAGGAAATATGAGCCAGCTCTTGCTACATATAAAGGATATATGTGTATATGTGTGTGTTTGTGTGTGTGTTTTTGTCTGTGTGTGTTTGTGTGTGTGTGTATGTATGTGTGTGTACATGTGTGTGTACATATATATTGCTAAATATATACATGGATATGAAGGAAAAGTTGAACAGAATGAAGAGTTGAGTAGAAATTATGAAGTAGAACTGAATTGAATTTCCAAAGCTGAAACGTTCAATACTATAAGTGTTAAATTCACTGAATTTGATTAAAAGTAGTTTGGAGACTTCAGAGAAAATAACTGAGAATTTGACAAACTTATATTGAATCAATAAAAATTAAGACAGAAAAAAATGGAGACTAATCATACATTTGTTAACATCAAGGCAACTGTGAACTTGACGGAAATTGACAAGTCCTTATGTGCAAAAAGAAAGAATTTCATGATAAGCTCAAATGTAGTTTTAGTCCACACATTTTCTTTTTCATTTTATTACTTTAAAGGTTGTTTTGCATACACAGTATATGATAAAAATGAGATATATATCATAATATGAAGAATGATAATTTGAGGGGTGTTACATAATAGACAATATTCTCAATTCATAAATGTTTTAAGATGATTGTGAAGGCATTGCAGATTTTCTTCTTATTGCCTAACCAGGAGTGATACTTCCATCCACATGGTCAGTTGCCCAAACATCGCTTTAACAATTCCTGACCAAGTTTGTGGATTCTGTTCCTTAAATTCTGTTCATTCTGTCTCTACAAACTATACTGTCTGGACTTCTTTAAAAATTGCTCGAGTTGGTCTTCCTGATTTAGCATTGTGCTTCTAAAATCCATTCCCCACGATGTTGATAGATTTGATCTTTGTAAACTTGTTTGATCATGTAAATCTCATGTAAATGCATTCAGTGTCTCCCTATTAATCCAAATCTAAAACATATGGTTTTCTTTTTTTTTATTTTGCCATAGTTTATAATGTCCTGTATCATCTAGTCCCTAATTACCTCTTTGGCATCATCTCCTGCAATTTTTCTCCTCTCACTTAAAAAAAAAAAGATCACACTGATAGTGAGTCATAAGCAAAAAACTTATTACTGTAATACTTTAGGATAAAATCAGTCAGATTCTGAGATTACACTCTCTGCTTCTAGTTTATACAAGTAAGAATTTATACAAAGAATTTATTGCTGAAAATCTTGCAATATTGTGTGTAAAATTGATTTGTTAAAAGTGGTGTTTATACAGTAAAACACAAACAAAATGGCTGGTGCAGTGGCTTATGCTTGTAATATTAGCGCTTTGGAAGTTCAAGGTGGGACAATCACTTAAGGACAGAAATTCTAGACCACCATGGGCAACACAGTGAGATCCCTGACTCTACCAAAATACATGAAAATTAGCTGGGCATGGTGGCTCATGCCAGTGCTCCCAGCCACTCAGGAGGCTGAGGTAGGAGCATTGCTTAGAACCAGGAGGTCCAGGCTGCGGTGAGCTGTGTTCATGCCACTGCAATATAGTCTGGGTGATAGAGCAAGAGCAAGACTCTGTCTCAAAACTAAACTAAACTAAACTAAAATAAAATATGTCATGTTACCTAATAGAATTATTAGGTCCCCACTTATATCTATTTGATGTATTTTCATGTTTTACAATATGGGCCTTATTTTCTGGTTATAATTATAAAGAAGAACTCTGAGAAAGTTATGTGATAGTTACCTGAATCTGTAATGTGTATTGTAATCAAGTTCGGGATATTTTTAAATATCCTCTGAATTGAAATTTTAGAGAATTCCTCCCATTCAAGGACATGTTTTGAGTTTAAAATGAGATTTTTTTTTCTTATTAAAAAAGATCTATAATTACTGCTATGAACTTTAGAAGGAGCTAATTTTTTTGTTTGGGGAGAGTTAAATCATATATTTTAATATTTTCCTCCACTATCAGATCATAGAATGACCTGCAAGTCAAAAATGTCAGAGACAGATACAGCTGAAATAGTGATTAACATACAAATAAATCCGTAATGACAATAATATTATTATGCTTACGTTAGTTTTTAACATAAAGGTTTTCATTTTGCTTTGATATTCATTAACATATACTGTTTTACGTTTGTAAAATAATTTAGTTTTGAGAAAATCACATATTTTCTATCTCCAGATATCATTTCTATGTCCAAAATGATAAAACCATTTTGTAAGTCAATAAATACATCTTTCAACATAGGATATAATTGATTTTAGTCTCTTTTCCAACCTCAAAATTAGCTCATCTGTATAGAGGATATTAAAAGAAAAATTTTGTTACAATTGTTATTTAACTCTTAGTCTTCCTATGAAAATATACTAGACAATTTTTGAAAGCAGAGTTGTCATTCATTATGTTTTTAAGACCTAGCACATATGAAATGCTAATAAATGCTTGTTGAAGGCATAAATAAGATTAAATACATCTGTATTTTATGCCTATTTGATAATTATGAATGTTTGGTATCTGAAATGTTGTATCCTAGGCATTGGGACAGATACAACTGTATAAGGGGTATAAGGTTGGATTAAACAAATTTTCTACTTTCCAATTTAATTAGAATGGTGGCATGCATACAAATTGGGTCTTTATCTCTGAGTAGGTTCTTTCATTTATCATTTAAATTTGTGTAAACTGTGGTGTTATCTTCTCAAATCTCTTTAGTTCTGATAATGCTTTATTTGAACCATTTTTGTAGTATTTGTCATTTTTTATTCTGTATTAGAAATTTTACAAGACCTTTATTCTCTACTAGACTGCTAACACAAAAATAAGGTTAGATCCATGTTGATTGACAATCAACACTTTCAGAGTCCTTAAAAAAGGAAGGAGTTCAGAATATATTTATCAAAATTATGAATGATAAAACTACTCTGTCAGGCAGTATATAATGAATGCATATGAGTGATCCAGTATGATTTAGAGAAGGCATATATCATTTCCAATTGGAGATATTTCTTCATTCAATAAACATTTACTTATTATCACTATGTGTCAGCTATTGGGTCCTGATCATATAGAAGTGATTAGAGTGATATATTCTCTGACCTTGTGGAAATAAACTACTTATTTTATAACTTTAAAAAACAAATGTAAATAAATATGATAAAGAAATCACAGGGGTTATGAGTAAAGTTCGTTGTGATAAAAGAAGTGAAGAAGTAAGGGTCTACTTGGGTATTCCTTTAAAGAGAAGAAAAGAGTAGAACTTCCCAGGAATTAAGGGTGTATGTGTGAAGGTAGATTTTGAAGGGACTGGATCAAGGGCAAATGAGAGCAAAGTGATGAAATCAGAAAAATGTAGGGTGTGTTTAGCAGCCCTTGAGTAGACCAAGAATAAGAAGGAATTATAATGAGATCAAGAAGTTCAAACTCTAGAGAGGTGCCAAATGTTTTAGGTCTTAGCTCTATCCTGCAGTAGGGCAGGAATTGGAATAATTGGGGGGTGGATAGCGGATACTGGTAACATAAGCAAATGTTGATAAAAAGAGTCAAACTCTGTAAAATATTTGAAAAGATTTATTCTGTGCCAAATATGAGTGACCAATGGCCTGTGATGCAATTTTAGGAGACCCTAAGAACATGTGCCCAAGGTGGTCAGGCCAGAAAGGTGGTTGAGACAACCAGAGCAGGTATTGATTCCAGATCGCAGTCAGATTCAAACATTTGCTGATTGCAATTGGTTGAAAGAGTTTATCTAAAGACCTAAAATCAATAGAAGGGAACATTTAGGTTAAGATAAGGCATTATGAAGACCAAGGTTCTTATTATTCAGAGGGAGCCTCCAGATAGCAGGCTGAAGAGAAACTAGATTATAAATGTTTCTTATCAGACTGAAAGTCTGTTCTATTAGCCTTAAAGTCTTTGTGTAACATTAATGCTGGTCAGCTGTGCCTGAATTCCAATGAGAGGATGGTATAATGAGGCAGGTCCAAACCCAACTTCTCATTATGGTCTGAACTAGCTTTTCAGGTTAACTTTGGAATGCCCTTCACCAAGGGGAGGGTCCATCAGTAGGTTGGGGGCTTATAATTTTATTTTTAGTTTATGCAAAGAAGCATATATATGGCTACAGAAGGGATGTGGGATGGAGAAAGGGAAGAAGAAGGGAGGACATAGAATAGGAAAATTGAGAATTAAAGATATGTGTTAAAGTACTGCAATTGGCCAGTAGTAAGCCTGAATCAAGTTGAGGAGGACTTTGGAATAACTTTCTTAAAAGGGTAAAAACTCTATTCCTCTTCTTCATAAGAGCTCTAAAAGGCAAGGTAAAAGTAAAAATTCTATAGAACTCCTCTTACGGTCTGATTTCTGAAGCCCTAAAATGATAACTGCTCCTTTGGAACCTTGTAATTAAGCCCCAATTTTGAGAAATTCTTGTAGGAGTTTTACTCTATGTATATTTTTTAAATCATAAAGTTTAATAAAGCTCTCATCACTTTAACACCAAATGTCTTCTGAAACTTATAGAAATGAAAAAGTTGAAAGAAGTTAAAGGCCAAAGGCAGTTGAAGAAACAAACTATATTAAAATAGAAGAGGGCTGGGCACAGTGGCTCACGTGTGTATTCCTAGCATTTTGGGAGGCCAAGGCAGGCAGATCACTTGAGGTCAGGAGTTCAAGATGAGCCTGGCCAACATGGTCAAATCCCATTTTTACTAAATATACAACAACAACAACAAAAATAGCTGGGCATGGTGGTGGGAGCCAGTAATCTCACCTACTTGAGAGGCTGAGGCAGGAGAATTGCTTGAACTAGGGAGGCAGAGGTTGCAGTGAGACAGGATCATTCCACTACAATCCAGCATGGGCAAGAGCATAAGACTCTGTCTCAAAATAAATGAGTGAATGAATGAATAAGTAAATAAATAATAAAATAAAATAGAGGAATTTCAAGTATTCTGGTCATCTTGAAATTCCCAGTTCTAGTGCTTAAAAGGAACATGCACAAACATTCATCTAGAGCTACATATATTTTGACCACTATTGTACTTTCATACACACAAATGCTCATACTTTAGGAAAGATCTTCTTGTCAGCTTTCTTCTTATTAACCTGGACAAAACATAAGCCAGTTTTTTTTTATACATGAGCAATATGGAAGACTTAATTTCTATAGTTCTCTAAAGGGCTGAAAACAAACATGTAGGAAAAGTTTATTTCTACTACGAGCAATACAATCTGTCTCTTGTAAACAAAAGAACATGTCACTTGTCATAAAATTATTCAGTAGAAAATTAAATTTTGACTAGTTTACTGTTCCATGATCAATGCTACTTTTGTAACTATTTCTCCTGAAGACCCATGAGTATCTGAAAAAGGTATTCAAATTTTCCCCAGATTCTAATGAAAATAATTTGTTAATGGAAGTTTCATTTGATTTGTATTCAAAGGCAAAGAAGGGTATAAATGATTATCATTTGAATGTGAGATGTAAGAGAGTTTCCTTTAAAAAATAATGCTCTCGTAATATAAACAAAAGGCATGATAAATGCTTTTGTCAAATCCATAAAAGAAATAATAGAGAGGACACTGCCTTCCTTCATAAAGGATGTACAAGGATGAGGAAGACACCTTGGCAGATCATTTGTACATTACTTTTTGTTATGGGCCTAGCTCACCCTTTTTAGTATTGAGCTGTAAACAACTGAAGAGGCTTCAACATTATGATCAATATTTAGTTCTGCTATTGCAAGTTCCATGCTTGTTGAATGTAACGCTTTAGGCTTGTGTTACCTGAAATAAACTGATACCACGATGGCATTAGGGTTGAGATACTATTCAAAAATATACATATATTTTTGGAAAAATATTTTTGGAGTAAAATAATAAAATTTCTAAGGATACATAGAAGTATAATGTAGATGTTTTCTTGTGTTTTTTAGCACCTTCAGTATTGTTCACCAGACTTAACTGCTATTAACAGTTTCTCATTAAATAAAATATGAAACATAAAGAAATTATTAACATTACATAAAATAGCACCATGCGTATGCAAAGTGTTTTGTGATTTACTAATAACTCTTATATACTTTTAAAATTTTCATACAACTTTGTATAGAGGATGAAATAGATTAAGAAAAGAAAGTGGCAAATTACATCACTTAGCTAATAGTTATGGGGTAGAAGTTTGATACATATCTGCTGTCTTTAAGACTACTATCCAATACAAGTGGACATGCTTATGCAATCTTCAGAGGACATCATTATTCAGTGGAAGAAAACAAGATAATAAAGATTCCTGAAAGCCAGTTGGTAATGAAATTAATTTTAGAAAAGCAATCTTATGGTATCATAGGAGATAAACATGATTAATACAATGTGAAGAAATGGCAATATAGCAAAGAGGAAAATCGAAGAATGTGTCCTATGCTGCTAAACTAAGTACTAAACAAATGAACAATCAAACTCAAGTTAATATTGGACTTTTGCCCTCAGAATAAGAAATGGTCCACCGCAACTGATAATCCATTTGCAAACATTGTACTTTATATTAGATGTGCCTGGAATTTCTACTTGTGAGTTTTCAACAGCAACACTATGGAATACAGGTTTTAGAAGATGCTGAAGAAAAAAAATAAAAATAGAAATTCCATTTGACCCAGCAATCTCATTACTAGGTATATACCCAAAGGATTATAAATCGTTCTATTAAAAAGACACATGCACACACATGTTCACTGCAGCACTGTTTACAATAGCAAAGACCTGGAACCAACTCAAATGCCCATCAATGATAGACTGGACAAAGAAAATGTGGCACATATACACCATGGAATATTATGCAGCCACAAAAAAACTATGAGTTCATGTCCTTTGTAGGGATATGGATGAATCTGGAAACCATCTTCTCAGCAAACTGACACAAGAACGGAAAACCAAACACTGCATGTTCTTACTCATAGGCAGGTGTTGAACCATGAGAACACATGGGCACAGGGAAGGGAGCATCACACACTGGGGTCTATTGGGGGTTGGGGGCTAGAGGAGGGAGAGCAGAGGGTGGGGAGGTTGGGGAGGGATAACACTGAGAAAAATGCCTAAAGTAGGTGACAGGTGGATGGAGACAACAAACCACCATGGCATGTGTGTACCTATGCAACAATCCTGCAAGATCTGCACATGTACCCGAGAACTTAAAGTACAATAATAAAATAAAATAAAATAAAACTCAAATCCCTAGGATTACACAGACTTGGCATAAGCAGTATACCATATTTTTTGTCTCATCCCTTTGGATGTCACAATAGGCAGAAACCTATTAAAAGCTCAGTGGATTCTTACAGAAAAGAAACCTTTAGTTCTGACTTATTTAATGTTTTTTATACTAGATTTTCTCAAATTTATTTGACCCTTGGTCCCATTATTGAATTTACACTATTAAGTTCACTGGACAATTTTAGAAAATGCATCTACTTATATGTAGAAAAATTGGGACTGGAAGTATAACAAGTCAGTTAAAGAAATAAAGAACACTGTCCATCATATGTCATTTTATACTTTATTCTTGTTATTGATTTTGTAGACAAAGGCAAAAACATCTGTGGACATTTTGTTGAGAACTCTGACAACTAATTTTTAAACACTAACATACTCAAGAAAACCTGTTCTGGGGAAAACATTTTTAACTACGGTTTGAATTCTTTCGATCTACATGGATAGTCAATCAATTAAATAATGAATCAGCACACACATTTTCTTTGTTTACAATTCATTCCGCGGGACTGACATGGAATCTGCCTCACAACACTTGCAATTTAATTGAGGTGGCTAGGGCATGGATACACTGGCAAATTGTAAAACTATGAAATGTTAAATATACATTATAGGAAATGTCACAAGGCAGGAATGATTAATTACTGAGTGAGTGTTATACTGTGAGTTCAGAAGCAGTGAGATCACAGTGGGCTGATTGTGACCTGGGATGGTGATGAGGTTTCTGAGATTCATATATGCTAAAGCATATATTTATGGCTAAGTTCAGGCACAGTTTGAAAAATGGCAGAATGCTAAAAAGCAAGCAAGTATATGTACACATTTGCATTTTTGAATTAGAAAAGACATTTACTGGTAAGAAAAAAAAAAGGAAGAAGCTAGGAAATTGGCCACTCTGCAGAGCTTCAAGAAGATGGCTTTGAAGGAAAATATTAAAACCAATGGAATGCGGATTAAAACATGTATATTAATTAGTTGAGCACATTACTCAATCAGAGTTCATCATCTTTGCCCACTTCTAAAGGAAGACATGCACAAATATGTTTCCATTTAGATGGGGCTGAGGGTTAGGGAAGGAAATAGAAATTTCCCAGTGAGGCAATTCTAGGTTTCGGCTTAAGGATTTTAAGTAAAATTAGACATTAGAAATTCATACAGAGATAGTTCTCTGAATCTACAAGTCAGGAATTAATTTGGATAACGAAATTGCTTAGAAACAAATAAGGAATGTAGCAAGATGGAATAAATCTAGCAATGCAGGATTTGCTATATATTGTTTATATCTGCAAATCGATGTGGGTTTATAATCTCAAATATGTAAGTATCATTGCTTGGCATACTTTGATGAAATCTATATTTTCACAAATACGAATATAGGCCAAACATATTACTTTACCCAGAATTTTAAAGCATGAAGGAAATGACATCTTATTAAGTCAACCATCTTGTTCTTCACGTAACATATGAAGGGACTAGGCAGAAATAACTTGATGTATACAGAGTTCTCCCAATTCTGCCTCCTACATTATTTTGACAATACTGTAATCCAAAAAGATAGACATTAAGCCCCAGAATGGTGCACTTAAACAAACATTAATATATAAAATATAAGATAGAGATATGTTTTTCTTATAATACACATCTAAGTTTGCTCAAAGAAGCATGCTGAAATGTAGTGTATCATTAGAAAACACGATCTGAAAACTGTGAATTAAAAACCAGAACTACTTAAGTGCTCCTCATTGACTGAATCCCAAACTATATCACGATTCAAGACACTTGTACAGAATAATTAAAAATGCTAATCCAATAATAATTTGCCAAACCTAACCATGATCTAAACCGTTTCGAATCTATTCTGAACCAAAATCATCTCCAGTGAGTCAGTAGCTCTAATTCCCTTGCTCGGTTCATACTACACTGAGCTGTGTTATTTCTAGTCATGGAAATGAGCCAGACTCATCAAGGAACTAGCAACTCATTGAAATAAAAGGACTTAAATTAAGCACTTGGATGATCTGCTTTTTGCTTCTTCTGAGAAAGCTGATGGCATGTCTCATGTATTCATTCGTTCATTTAAAAATATTTATTGAACACCTACTGTATGCTCTGTAGTGAACAGGGGCAGTGGAAGGTACAGGGGAAAAGCTGACAGTGATGTTGCCCTTGTAGATTACTAGTTTAGTGGAAGAAAATCGGCATTAAGCAAATAATTTCCACAAAATTAGGGCATTTGATTGTGCTATGCATTCAGAAAAAGAAACAAAAGTACTTATGAGAGTAAATGATACAGGAGTCTCCTAAGCAAATGCTGCAGTTAGAAACTGAAGCTGAATCCAAAAGCAATAGTCTGTTAAACTAAATTTGGCTGGTGAGTACAATTTTTTTCGATGTGTAAGTGATGCAAATCTATGTAAATACTTTATATCCTGACTCTTCACACCCCTTTTCATATAATTTCTGTATTGGGCTCATTGCAGTTAAAATAATGTTTATACTATAGACAATGGCTTACAACTGCATGAGCTATGGAATGATGAGAATATTTAGAGCCAAATTTTTGTCTTGGCAGCTTTACAAGCCTGTAATTTTTCAGTTTGTTTAAAAACGTGATTATTATATTTATTTTAGCAAATCCATTATTTTAATCTGATATAATCCCTGGGTCATATTTAAGTTAAGTCTGACTTAAAGAATTTGGCAATGATGAATTCTTGTCTAATTAATTTTATTTCTTAGTTTGACTAGTGGAGCTCAAACTACGTATTACAAAAATATAGCAATATTATCATGTTTAGAGAAAAAATACCAAGGGAAACTAAGGAAAGCATAAACCTGAGCATCATTCCATGCTAGAAAAGCATAGTGAATTTGAAACCATTTGTCATCTACAGATTTGAAGAACTTAAAATTATGTATAATTTATCACTTTAAAAACATATGGGTATGGCAGCGCATTTCACTGATTTATTCTGCATTTATTTATGTTTCCGTTCTTCAGAGCACTTTTCTCTTTGTATTTGTTTCTTGAATTGCAAGCCATTTTGCATTACACCTTGCTTTGTTAGACTTAAAAAAAAGAAAAGAAGAAAAGAAAAGAAAAACTCCTACACATCATGAATATAAAGGGATGTAATTTGTGAGGTTATAAATGACATGTTTTTACTGTAATAAAGTAAGCAGAGGATAAATAAAACAGAATTAAACTGAAGCCCATTAGTGAGATATGAAACAATGCAAAAGGGACTCAAAGGATTTAATAGCAAATCTTCAAAGAGTGTTCTTTTGTATAATAAATATTTGACTAAGGAGGAAAACCTTCTCAAAATGTCCTTTAGCATCCCGGGATTTCCGCTACAGTTAAGTGGGGAGAACTGTGTTTTCCACATATGGAGTAGTGGTTTCCTTATATCTATTTGAACTCAGAAAAGGGAAATTGGGATGCATTGAAATAAAGTCTAATTCTAACATAATTTATTTTTAGCTCTGTCAATGACTATTTTATTATATAGACAGTAGCTTCCCCTTGTTCTGGTCTCCCATTCCCATGACCAGCGTTCTTCCATCAGATGAGAAAGGTAGAGATGGAAGGAAAAACAGGGAAAGGAGGAAGGATCCTAAGAATGTGAATGCTGAAGTCAGACAGTCAAGATTCAAATCCTCTCTCCATCACTTACTTGCTATACTTCACCTTAGAAAGTTACTTAACTTTCCAAACCTCAGTTTTCACATCTGTGAGTGGGTACAACAATAGTCTACTGCATAAAGTGATTGTGAAAATTTTAAGTACAGCATGTAAAGTGCATTACACAGTGCAAGCATAAATAAGCTGTCTATTATGAGGAACATTAAAACAGGAGAAATTTTATGCTAAACACAAAAGAAATAATAAATAGATACAGTGATTCAATAGAAGTCAACAGAAGTGGGGACTGTAAATATAGTAGCATTTGATATATTTTGGTGGTTTCAACACATAAAGAAAGGAACCATATTTAATAGTCATTTGAAGTCAGATTTTGTTTTCAGAAGGTATGTAATCCAGAATCTCTCCCTCAACCCCCAGCTCCACCTCAAGTTTTATATTATGCTCTTAATTAAAAAATGTGGCCTGTTGTTAAAGAACATCTTATTGGTTAAAAATCTCACATGGGTGTTACTAGTCACTACCAAGTGCTAGAAATACTGAAGAGGGTTTGAAAGTATCTAATTTGGGATTGAGAGTACAATAGTTTCTTAGTAACTGTATAATATCCCCTGGTGAAACTTTATATTGTAATTGATGTTAGAGGAAGACTCAGACATTTTGGGACTAAAGCTTCTATGCTCACTGATTTCTTATGTTAAATATTTTTGCAAGTTTCAGTTCTAAACATTTTAATGCATCTGACAAATTATCATTGCCTGACCCTTTTCTGTCAGTCAGTTGGGTAAACCGGTAGTCATCAATTGGATGATAAGGTGCAAATGAATTGTTCTGTTGCTCTGAACATAAATGCAGCTGACTCTCCTTAGTGACAGAGTATAAATAGATCATGTTATATAAGGCACATTGAGGGTTTTTTTTAACCTTTCAAAAGAATTAGCATTGCACACAGCATTACTATTTAGGAATTTCCTCCACATAGAACACGGTGTTTAAAAGTCTACTCCTACTGACAACCATCAAAACCAAGAGAGCAAACAGAGATTGAGAAACCGTATTTTGAGGAGTTTTTGTAGGTGAACATAGATTGGTGTAGACATAGACACAAATACCTTGCCCAACCCTGCAAATTGGAAGCTGGTTAAATGAAATTTTTATTTAAGAGAGAGACTAGCACAAACTATTTCCTTAGTTGCCTGTCAGGTGGCTATTTTTACTGACAGTAAAAAGATAGACAGCTATTTTTACTGACTTAGGAAATAGAGTAGTACACAATATAGTCCTTAAATTTCGTATCTACTTTGAAAGTCATAACTGCATTGTTATTTGCTTCTAGTAGTAATGACAGACAAGAGATATAAACCTGTTTAATATGCAGAGGGAAGACCTCAGCCTACTGAGGATGAAATACTTTAGAAATTCATGATTTACCCAGAAATTCATGATTCATAGTTATACTAGTGGTTCTCCATAATTTGCCCCAATGAGCATTTCTGTAAGTGTTTAAAAAGACACTTGGAAGATCCAGGAGTGTAATCTTCCTTTATCTGATGCCAATCAATATGATAATGACATGATCAAACTTCTTGAGGAAGACAGAATCTTTACACAAATCTTGTGGTATCTTTGGCTACTGGAAACCACATGGGACCCTTGAGGATCTGGGCAGTTTTTCCTGCAGACAGAGGTGCAGCACTCCTGCGATCTATGTGTGCTTTGCTTGAGCCAGGTTGTTATCTGACCCACATGAAAAAATATCTGATTATTTCCCCATATCTATGGTATCGTTCTGTCAATCACTCTCATCATTGCATGTGATAAGTGTGTATTATCTGGAAACTTTGGTGGAATACAGACATTATATTCTCTTCCTATCATCTTACTGCCTTGGCAACACCACTGACATGAGAGACAAGTGGTAATTGTGGATTCAGAAATATTCAATACTGGAAGAGTTATATTTTCTCACCTGAGGCACATTTTAATAATACTTGGAAATGTCTGGACATATTTTAACTTCATATTTTTTCTGCCAGAAAATAAATTGAATAGTGCTTTAGGAATTATAAGGCCAAAGTGAAGCAAAATAAACCAGAGTACTGAGTGAATCTCGTTTTATTATAGAATCTGGGGCTGACTGGCCATATAATTAGGTAACTAATTAGGAAAAATAATTAACATCTTAAGACATTCAGTTCATCATCTGTACATTGGAGACTATGTTTCTCTGAAACCGTTTTTAGAGAATTTTTAATTTCTAAGAAAAAATATGTCAAATACATATTTGACAATTATAAAATACCATCTTGTAAGAAATCATTAGCAACAATTATTTGTATATAAATTAAGAACAAATGGCTAAGAAAGAAGTTAACTACATTATTGTCTGAAATTATTTGATAATTAACCAACAGTAAGTGCATTTATTTGTGTATGACAAAATGACATAGAAGGATAAAATATAATTGGAATATGTTGATTTGTTTATTAATATTTTTAACTGAACTTACCCTGAGTAAAAACATGATAAGAAAGTAACTTTATTGATTACCACAGGGTTAATTTTGTCAATTCCATGACTCTTTCATTTATTCAACATCTTGGAATAAAATAGAAAAAAAAATGGGCAAAGGCTTAGGAATAAAATTAACGTGTTTGAGCTGATGAAAAAGACGGTTGTAGAGCTGAAAATGCAAACCTACAAAACATTACAAAAATAAATTAATGGCCAATCTATTCAGTTCCTTTTGAACAGTCTATTTTAATGGCAACTACAAAACATTAACCTGAGAAGAAATGAATTTGTGAAGCAAAGGTGATTAGATAAAGGTGCTTTACATAGTTATTTTTTAGCTGCCACAAGATATAGCAGTTCATAAACATTACCAATTCATCTAGTCTTTTTCCTTGCTTTCAACTGGTGTTCAACCTGAAGTCTTTTATCTGTAGATATAGGGTGGAGTCACAAAATTTAGAGAAGGCTGGGATTTTAGTATATTAAATGGATTCATTCTTGTATCTTTACAGATGATGGGAATGAGGTCCAGAACTGTTGTATGCTTTACCTGAGGCAAGTCTGCTGACATCGGCTGTTTCTTTTACAATATGCTATGTTGATAACTTTTGAAACTTCTTAATAAAACATTTATCAATGAACTCTCTGGTGGGTTCATCAGTGATTTTGCAAGAAAATGTGGCACATATACACCATGGAATACTATGCAGCCGTAAAAAAGGATTAGTTCATGACCTTTGCAGGGGCATAGATGAAGCTGGAAACCATCATTCTCAGCAAAGTAACACAAGAACAGAAAACCAAAGACTGTATGTTCTCACTCATAAGTGGGAGTTGAACAATAAAAACAATTGGCCACAGGGAGGGGAGCATCACACACTGGGGCCTGTTGTGGGGTGGGGAGCTAGGGGAGAAATAGCATTAGGAGAAATTCCTAATGCTGATGATGGGATGATGGATGCAGTAAACCACCATGGCACGTATATACCTATGTAACAAACCTGCATGTTCTGCACATGTATCCCAGGACTTAAAGTAGAAAAAAAAGATATGACATATTTTCTAAGGAAATAGCCAGAGTATACTATTGAAAACACTTTTTTCTTAATACTTCTATTTTTTTTACATTCAAACACAAAGCAATACATATCTACTAAGTGTTCAGAAAGAAGAATATAGAATAAAAAGTGAAGAACTCTCTTATTTTTCCCAATCCCACTTTTTCCATGTTTTCTTTCTTAATCCAGGTGTAGTCTTCCAATCTTCTTTTAATGAATTGATGTGCTCATATATATGTATCCACATACAAATCCTCAGAAAGACTTTGGTTGCAATAAGCTAAATATATTAAAGAAGCCAACTTGTGCACTAAGAAAATTCATCAGCTCACTTTATCTAATAGTTTAGATAAAAGTAGGCTCCAAAGACAAACTAATTCAGTGTTGTGGGCTACATCTGCTTGTGATTTTGTGTTAAGCTCTCCCTTCCCTGTGAATTGAGCTATTAGCAGGATGGCTTCAGCAGTTCTGTGTCTTACATTCCCATATAGTAACATTCTGACAAAGAGAGGGCTGCTTTAAGAAACTATCCCAAAAGCAAAAGAACTTTCCCAGAATGTCCCCAAGAAACTTCTTTTTACAACACATAGGCCTATATTGGGGCGCTTTCCTGAACCAATCACTGTCAAAGAAGATGGGTTCGGAGGGTTTTGGGTGAGACTACTTTCTATGGAGACAAGTGATACTTGAAGAAATGTGAATTCCTCAAGACAATTTGGATGATAGAGAAGGGAAAAGAAAGGTATGGATGATAAGTAGATAATTTTAAATGTTCACTACACACATACAAATAGTTCTTTCTTCCTGTGTCTCTGTCTCTATATAAACATAATAACGTATCTTGAACATCTTTTGTGCCATTGCATACAGCTCTATCTTATTATTTTAAATTGCTTTATAGTAGGTTATAATTCAAATATACCACAGTATGTAACCAATCTCCTAGAGACGTGAATCACTTTGTATATGTATCAAGCCTGTGTCTTAAGCTTGAAGGATGCTTGAGTTAAAAACTTTTCAAAAATTGAAGGATGCGCGAGTAAAAATTTTTTAAATAACCCCCATTGCAATGCTAAAACCAAATTAAAAATACAATCCTAGGTTATCTACATCTGATAAACATTGACATGAAACTACTGCAGGGGACAGCAATGTGTGCCTGGTCCTGTGAGCTTAAAATGCATTCTCTAAACAGTAGTTGATAAAGTTTCAGACACTATATTTCTCTGGTTCTCATGCACAGAAAAATGAAAATTCATTAGCAGTGAAAAAAAGGAAAATGAGTATTGTGAAATACTTTGTTCATACAAACACTTCCAGTTGAAGCCAGTCATAGCAGCGCACACCTGTAGTCCTAGCTATTTGGGAGGCTGAGGTAGGAGGCTGAGTAGCAGGATCCCTTGAGGCCAGTCCAGCCTGAGCAGTAAAGTGAGATCTGGCCTCTCAGAAAGAAGAAAAAGATCCAATTGAGACAAAATTTCTTCCTAGGAATTCATTTTAGATAAAATATTATGAAACTGACATTGAACTATTCAAATATCTAACTTTCCCAATTAAGTGAACAACATTTAATTTATCCCTTATCTAATGTCAGTGCTGGAATTGACCTCCGTTCACTGGACTGTAAGTCTCATGTGATCAAGGACAATGACTGTCTTGTTGATTATTGTATCCTCAGAGCCTAGCACCAGGCTTGGCCTTGGAAAACAGTATCCCCTCAATGAATATTTATTGAGTAAATAAATGAATGAATGAAATCAAGAGTGGTAAAGACCTTGTATTTTACTGGGGCTGACAGAATAAAAATAGCTGTATTTCAAGATCAAATTCTAAGTGCTTTAAGGAAGGGCAGAAGTCCTATGTGACGAGTGAAATGAATAACAGTTCAAAATCAATAACAGTTAAAATCAATAGAAACAAGGAGTCACTAAATGTTTAAATGACTATACTCTTATATCCTACCTATATGAACAATTACAGTCTTACTTTACTTAGGGTTATTTGGTTGCAAGGAATAGTGATACATTCAAGTAATCTCAAATAAATAGAAGAAGAGAAATTACTATAATGAGAAGTATATTTCATGGGGATTGAAGTACAGAGCCCATTATGCAGCAGGGAATCATAGTAACAGAGCCAGCTCTCTCTCTAGCCCTATTCTCGTGTCCAGTCATATTCTCTCACACTGACAAATTACTGCTTCTGCTTCTTCATGTTCTGAATACATCATGCCTAGAGATTCCTTCTGTCTCCTTGTGTCCCTTTGCCTCTTTCTTTTTTACCTATTTATTTGAGACAGGGTCTCACTTTGTCACCCAGGCTGGAGTGTAGTGTCACAATCTTGGCTCACTGCACCTCTGCCTCTAGGGTTCAAGCAATTGTCCTGTCTCAGCCTCCCAAGTAGCTGGGATTACAGGCATGTGCCACCAAGCCAAACTAATTTTTGTATTTTTAGTAGAGATGGGTTTTCACTATATTGCCCAAGGTGGTCTTGAACTCCTGAGCTCAAGCGATCCACCTGCTTCAGCCTCCCAAAGTTCTGGGATTACAGGCATGAGCCATTGCACCCAGCTGCCTCGTTTTTAAATGCAGTAATTGTACTTAGTTCTAAAATCTCACTGATTAACACCTCCAATATCCTATTTTTAAAATGCAAAGTAAAATATCTTCTTTACTAAGCTTCTATTTTCTGTTCAAGCATTAAGTAGCCAGCCCTCTGTAGGCTACATCTAGGACAATTTATAGCTCTGGGTCATGTAACATACTGACCTTTCAGCATGGTTATAAACTGACAGGTTTTCTGAAGAGTTCGCAAGAAAGTGAACAGGCATAAAATAGACACAGTAGAAACATTTCCTTATTGGCTATTTTTTCAAATTATAAAATGACTATATGTTTGTCTTTATATTTCATTATATGTTCTTGTATATTTTCTTCCAGTCTAATTTTATTTATATAATTCCAACGGCATGTAAAAATTTTAAAAAGAGATGTATTTTTACACTTTGCTTATTTTTACAGCTCTCATTTTTTCTGGTTGCTTATTTATATTACTTACTCCCTTAGAAAACATTAACTTAAATGACTATATAATAGTCTGTCTTGTGAATGCATCACATCTTTATTTACTTACCTGCCAACCTCCTACCATCAAATCATAGACATGGTAACACAATACTAAATATCATTTTACAGAATATTTCTATGCACTCCCATTAGATTCTTAGAATAGATTCCTAGAATAAATTTCTGAATAAACTCTCATGAACTTTTTAAAGACTATCAAAATATATTGTCAAATTGCTTTTATAAAAGTTTGTATTTACTTTTGGTAAAAGTGTAAGATGCTATTATTTCATCTTCAATAATCATCCCTAACATGAGGCTAATGACCCTATCTGGTAACTAGACTATTTCTATAAAATAC
This sequence comes from Cacajao melanocephalus, assembly GCA_963573385.1. Lineage (NCBI taxonomy): Eukaryota > Metazoa > Chordata > Mammalia > Primates > Pitheciidae > Cacajao > Cacajao melanocephalus. The sequence continues at coordinate 27,228 of CAUYLG010067018.1, forward strand.
AAAGAAGAAATTTCTAAATAATAAAAGAAGGCATTGATAGTGTTTGGAATACTGAAATCTAGACTTCATTAAGAATGTATTTCTTATTTTGAAGTTATTTTCAAATTTACTTTTATAATTTGTAACTCATATAGGTTAACTACATAATCAAAATTGTCTTAAAATTTGTATACTGGAATATTAGATCCGAGATCATCAATAGGACCCTAATATTTTTAATTAATTGATTTATTTGTTTATATTTTTCAATATCAAATATTACATATGCACTCTAATCCTAAGCCATGCTATGGTACTGGGGATGCAAATATGAATGCAATATTTTTCTACAACTCTAAGTTACAAGGCATAGGAAATAGACAGGAAAACAATCTATTGCATTGCAAAAAGTGACATAAAAGAATATACACAGAGCTAAGGGTTTTGAAAGGAAGAAGTGAGTAACTGCCACCAGAGACAAGCAAGAGCGTCTTCCTGGAGAAAATGACCTTACTCTAAGTGTTAATACAGAAACTCTTATTAGAAAGCAAACAGTAACTGAGTAAGCCCGTGGCTGGAGAAGAGAAAGAAGAGATAGATTTGGCCAGATAGTAAAGTGTCTCTATGTCAAATAGTTTGGAATTTATTGTGAAAGCAAGAACAAGACACTGAACGCAGAGGCAAATTAGAGGTTGTTGGAACTATCCAGGGAAAGATGAAGAGGTGCTGATAATGCTGAGTCCCTGGAAAGCAGTGAAGAGAGTTGGCGATATTCAGGAGATAAAATCAATGATGCTTATCAACCAATTAGATGTGAATGCTAGAGGATGGAGAGCTGAGTCTTTTTCATTGGGTTTAGTAGTAGATGATGAATCTGCGAACATAATACAGAGCCAGGTGGGGGCAGTTTAAACTTTATTAAGCTTTCTGATATCAAAAGATATGGTATGTATATAAATTTGGAAGTCCTGTGGGAAAGTTGAAACTGATGAAAAAAATTTCAGAGTCAATGTGAGAAGAAATAACACCTAATGTTTAACAGATGATTAGGATGACTATAGTTTACAATAATCTATCATATATTTTGAAATAGGTAGAAGAGAATAATTTGAATGTTTCTAGCATAAAGAAAGGACATGTTTAAGGTAATGGATATCTAAATTACACTGACTTGATGTTTACGAATTATATGAATATATTAAATTATCTCATTTACCCCCAAAGTATATACATAAGTTGCAATAAAAAATAAAATAAAGTAGATGAGAAATTTGAGAGTCAAAAGCAAATACATAGAATATAAACAACATTAAAAATATCAACTGGGGAGAGTATAAAAGGCAAGAGTGTAAGACATAAAATGGAACACTAACAAGAATAAATGTTTTAAAAATTATACAGGACAAAGGAGCTACCACAGGGTCAGAATCAATGTTTCTAAAATATCAGTACAGTATCACTAAGGAAGAGAATTAGTGTTTCAGAAGCTCAAAAAAGAGGAAGTGATCAACTTTGTCCAAACACAGCAGAGAGAGCAAATCAAATGAGAGCTAAGCTTTGCACAGGGCAGTGTCATAGCCAATGAAGTTTATCCAAAGGACAACTATTGCTAATTAAAAAATTTTCCAGTGCCCCACCATGACAGCTTGAAACATACTCAGCAATGGCAATATTTTTAATTTGGAGAATGAAAAATAAAACATCAGGACTAAAATTGCCCAACAGGCTTGTAATTATGGACACTTGCTGACCTGAGACATTTACACTAGCTTTTGAGGAGGAACAAGTCAGATCGTACTAGATGAAGTAGAGAATAGTGATAATTAGATGGTGGAAATATAAACTACTGTCTCAAGAATTTGATGGTGAGGTGAAGACTACAGTGGATGTAAGGGACTCATTGCAGACTGAAATTATAGAATGAGAATGTGAAACCTTCAAACTCTTCTGAAGGTGAAGAGTTTGAAGATAAAGGAAAGAATTAAATAGTGATCAGAAATAGATGAAAGAGTCTGGCAACTCAATGCTTTAACCCAAGATGACAAAATGAAAGTGAATTTTTATTCAAAATGGCAGTTATGTGGTTTTAAAATTTCATATAGTTAAATTTTAGTAGTTTTATATGTTATATCTGGTTGACAACATGAATTTTCTTTCTGACCGGTTCAAGCATACAAACCCCTGAATTTCAACTTGCCATCATAGTCAACATCCCCAAAGCATTTGGTGAACATTATCTATGTATAATTTGTACATTTCAAATGCCATGAGTGTGGGCAAGAACAAAGTATAAAAAAAATCATGAGATTCCGTTGGGTAAAAATTATCTTAGTACATCATGCCTCCTGGAGACCTTTTAGAATATAAGATCTATGAGTGGAGAAATCCTGTCTATCTTTTCCATGACTTATCTCCAGGACCTAGCACAATTTCTGGTATATGCTGGACATAATAAAGTGCAATTGAGTAGGTGATTTTTGGAAGCACTAGCTGGGAGACCTTAGATTCATGGACAACTGAGTTATTCATTTGTGTATTGTAACAGGGAACAGGAGAAGAAATGTAAAGGTAAAAGCCAAATTGCTGGTTTCTAAAAGCAAATTAGCACTGGAGAAAAGATAAGAATCAAGGGTTAAAGACAGGAGAGATGAAACAGGCATAGCGACCTTTATATGGTAATCATTCACCTGTTTCCTCTGCTTTTCTATGTCTGCTTTCTATATTATTTTCTATAATCATAAATCTACTACCCCCTTCCTTTTCTCTCCTCACTTTTCTTCTTTTCGTTTTTGCTAGTGAACTTTAGCATTTAGTTTTGTAAAGTAACAGCCCCCTGGCTGATATCCTCCTGTGTATTAAATAAAGAACAACCAGTGTCATTTTTCCAAATTATATCCTGCTCCACACTGTTTTAGGAACAAGTCTAAAATTCCTTAGTTTTTAAAACCCATGCTTAATTTGGCCATATCTATTTCCCCGGCATTATTCTATGTCTGTTTTCTCTCTTCCTTTTGTTTTTCAATTGTTCTCCTTTTCCTTGCTAGAATCTTTGTACCAGCCATGCCTGAATTGCTTTGCTCAATCCACTTACCTTCTTACAATTAACTGCTACTGACCACATAGACTATGGCTGTTTCCCTAATTCTAAAACTTCACTATAGGCTGTGCTCTTTGTAACAAATCTTATACATTTGTTAAGGAACTGTGTGTTTTTTCTTGTGTAATATTATTTGCTTCTATAGAATATAAACTTCACAGCGCCAAGGATTTGCTCATTTGTTTATCTCTGTTTTCCCATTGTCTAATATAGTGCCTGAACATAATAGGCACTTAGTAAATAGTAGTTGAAAAAATAAATGAATTGCCTGGGCGTGGTGACTCATGCCTGTAATCCCAGTACTTTGGAAGGCCAAGGTGGATAGATTGCTTGAGCCCAGGAGTTTGAATGCACCTGGGCAACATGGCAAAACCCTGTCTCTACAAAAAATACAAAAAACTAGTCTGGCATGGTGATGCATGCCTGTAGTCCCAGGTACTCAGGAGGCTGAAGTGGGAGGATCACCTGAACCCAGGAAGTCAAGGCTGCAGTGAGCCAAGATTGAACCTCTGGACTGCAACCTGGGCAACAGAGTGAGAGCCTGTATCAATAGATCGATAGATAGATAGATTGATTGATTGACAGATAGATGCATACATACATACAAACATACATACATACGTAGATGTTGGGGAAGAACCATGAGCCACTAACAATTAGTAAAATTTTAAGAGATTTCCAAGGAAAACTATTTCAGAGAGGAAGATCCAGTGTAAGGTTGATTGTCAATATTGGGGTAAGAAAGTGGGAAAGTTGAAATATTGATTAACTAAATCCTACCTACCTAAAATTTGTAACATTCTCAAGTGAATGATTGCTTAATGTTCAATGTTAATTAAAGAACAATTCTGATTTTTAAAATATTGGCAATCATTTTTACTTATGTTACACAATTGCAGGTTTTATCCAGGTATCAGCATATAATCTATTATAAATTCTCAGAATTAAATATTTTACATCTTCACCATTTCAATACTGGATAATGATTATTTCATTCTTTGATGACTGAAAGTTTTAATCAGCCACTGAACTATCCATCAGGATGCCAAAAATTACAAATCATGTTGTATTGAATAAGTCAGGAAAATGGGCTAATTGAGGTTCATTTTAAACAATAAGAGCTGAGACCACCCAGAGGATCCTTTTTAGTAAATTTTAATGATTCAGAAATTCATTGTTTCTACAGATCCTATTCCACCAATTTTTTTATTTTAATAATGAATACAAAATAAAATTTACTATTTTATTCCCCAATTTTAAGATTTAATAGAGACAATATAATAGTAAACACTGGTTGGCTGTTGTTCTCCAAGTTTTTTTCTTTTATTTCCTGTGCTCACAGTTATACTGTATTTCCCAGTGGTTCTATTGTTTTGGTTTCACCATATGGCTGGGTTGTAGCTCATTGGATATAGATTGTGAGCCAAAGCAGATATGCACCCCTTCCATACCTGCTCCATTAAATCCTTTCATTGTAAATTCTTTCATGCCTTTTCTTCATCTAGTGGTTGACTGAGAGGACTTCAGAGAATACTAGACACAAAAGCTGAAATGATGATAGTTTCCTGAATGATAATTTGGATGGTGATCTGCCATACTGCACCACTTTTGATCACTTATTATGGAGTCCAGTTTGGAATTTGGGTGCTTGGCAATTACCAAAGTGGCATTACCCTAACAAATACAACTTTCTACTGCAGATGTAAGTATAAACTAGTATCTTTGCCAGGTATTGAATTGGTGAAACCTATAGTGAGTGCTTTTTTCTTTTGTTTGTTTGTTTTCTCTTAATTGATGGACATCTGGAAGTTGACGGCAATAATTGGGAAGACTGCTCTACATTACCAGTGGCAGAAATCCTAGCTAGGATATGCTGTCCACCTTTTTGAAAATGGCACAATTCTACATAGGATGCCAAAGGAAGACCTGAGTTTACATCAGAGTGTAATGATGATAGCGATGCCAAAAAAGGTGGTGGCATTTATTTCTGCTGATAATATCCGAAGTGCATGCTACACCTTTTCCAAAACCTGAGCTAAAGATAGGATAGAAAGTGTTCCTTGAGAGAGAGAGGGAGGAAGTTGCTGCCTTTGCTCTGAATCACTGTATTTGGGTGGTTCTGATAGTGAACTCTGCTAGGGGTAACTCAATAGAAAATACAGCTTTATTTTCTCCTCTAAAATAGTTAAAACAATAACATTAAGAAGGTCTGGGGGGTTGAGAAGATACATAAGTTAGAGAAGCTTACTTAGAATAATTTTTTTTGGTGAAACAGCCAAAATTACCAAGGTGTGATTATCACACTCACTTTGCTTAAAATAATTTAGTGGCTCCCCATTAGGATAAATCTACAAATTCTTAAAGAGGCCTACAGGGATCTGAATAATCATGCCTCTGCTGACTTCTGTAGATTTGTCTCAGGATAGTCTAGCTTTCTCTGCCTTTGTTTCAGGTGATTTCTTTAAATTTTCCAAGACCATGCTCACTTATATCACATAACATTTGTACCTACTACATGGTATGTTTTCTCTGGACCACAGTTTTTAGTTAACTAAATATCATACCTGAAAACCCTACTGAGACAGTGCTACCTCAGGCTTCTCTTGACTCTCAGGCCAGGTAAGGTACCTCTTTCATATGTCTATTCTGAAGCATTACTGTTTTATTTGCTTAAAATATGACCAGCTTTTTGGGCTCATTCAGGTAGGATACCTGTCTGGTGTCTTTTCCTATAGGTGGAATATATTTCCTACTCCATTGTTGCCCAATTTTATCTTGAGTCCTGCTCTGTACAATAAAATGCTAGTGGAAGTGATGATGTCATGTACATGAAGCTTTAAGGGTGGGATAGCTAAGGTAGGAGATGCTCTTTTTGCCTGGATCCAGGAAGAAAAGGATATGGAGCAGAATTGCAGCTGGAACCACACAGGACATTAACATGAGCAATAAATAAACAAGACTTTATTATTATAAGCCACTAAGATATTGAGAATGTTTGTTAAGCAGCACACTGTAGTAAAACTTGACTAAGGCAGTATCATAGCATGCTCTTTATTTAACATGAGAGGAAAGATGACATGGTACTATTAGGCTCTAAAGTTCAACTTCCTATAGTCGATGTCAATTCTACCACTTGGTACTTCACATTCTTAGACCACATTATTTAATCTCCATCAGCCTCAATCACTTTACATGTAAGACTGGAATAATAATATAGAATGCTCTCATAGGGTGATGGTAAGGGTTAAATGAGTTAATACTGTTAAAGTATTTATACCAGTTTCAAGCACAGAATAAATCCTCAGCAAGTGTTCATTATTAGTATTCATACAACTCAACAAAATTTTCAACAATGTATTTTCTGTGATTATTTGATTAATGTCTGTTTCTGCCACTAGACTGGTAGGATTCTGAGACTAGAAACCTCACTTACTTTGTCACTTTTATGTAACCAGCAACTAGCAAAAATCTGACACATGTGAGTTTAACCAGTTTGTACACTGAACAAAAAAAATGAATGAAAGAGTAAATAAATGATGGCAAAATACCAAAGTTATCATCAGTTGTGATAGAGTAATTAAAAATAAATACTATTAGAATTTTAAATTACTTATAGGAGGAATAACATTTCAGGTAATACTAACCTTGTTCATCAAATGTTATAAAATATAGACTCAAGGAAAAACCAGAATTCTGTTTGAAATCTACAGGATGCAAGTTCCTGTAGTGGTTTGCACTGCTGGCCTAGTCTCAATAGCATTGCTGCTTCATAAGGGTCAATTGTGCAAAATGCAAAAAGGTGATTATTTGTCAAGACATTTTATATCCTTCCCAAAATCTTTTTATTCTCAACTTTTATTTTAGATAAAGTGGATACAGGTTTTTTACCTGGGTATATTGCACTCAGGTAGTGAACATGGTACCCACTTGGTCATTTTTTACCCTTGCCCCTCTCCTCTCCCACCTCTAATAGACCACAGGGTCTATTGTTCTCATGTTTATGTCTATACATGCTCACTGTTGTGCTACTGTAAGTAAGAACATGCAGTATTTGTTTTTCTGTTCCTGTGTTAATTCTCTTAGGATGATGGCCTCCAGCTCCATCCATGTTGCTGCAAAGGACATGATTTCTTTCTCTTTTTCTGGTAGCATAGTATTCCATGGAGTATATGTATCACATTTTCTTTATCCAATCTACCACTGATGGGCCCCTAGGTTGTCTCTGCTATTGTTAATAGCATGGCAATGAACAAATGAATGCATATATCTCTTTGATATAATAATCTATTTTATTTGAGAATTTACCCAGTAATGGGATTGCTGGGTGAAATGGTAGCTCTGTTCTTAGTTCTTTGAGAAATCTCCAAATTGCTTCCCACAGTGGCTAAACTAATTTACATTCCTACCAACACTGTGCCCTTTTTCTCCACAGCCTCACCAGAATCTGCTGTTCTTTAACTTTTTAATCATAGCCATCTTGACTAGTTTAAGATGGTATCTTGCAGTGGTTTTGAAAATATTAATAATTAAACATCTAATTATTGAAATTCATGCTGGATAAAACCAATCTTAATATCATATAATAGTTGTGAAATTCTCCCATTGCAATATTCAGCCTCTCTTAGGGACTTTTTTTTTGGTATAAAATATAAGCCATAGTGTTTCAGATCATCTTCTATGATTACAAATTAATGCCCATCCTATCTTTGATAACATGTCTCTATTTCTCTAGCTGTTGTGCTTCCCAGTTTAGCATTGTGTACCATGCAATGCCCTCTCTCAGAGGCTAGAAATTCAAGAATTAGATCACATAGCATAGCATACATGTCTGGATTGGTAAATTAGTTAAGTATGTACTCAAGCATAAACCAGTAACCTGGGAAGACTCATTGAGAATGGGATGAGCATTAAGTGAGACTAGAGCTGGCAGCAGAGACATCCTGGTGTTGAGGAACATGTGGGATATACTATACTAACATTCACCAGAGACAGCATTAATACTAGAACCTGGGTAGGGTTGATCTTGAAGTAGAACACAAGAAAATATTTTCAACTATGTTTCAGATAAATCACCCACATTCTCAAATTGTTTTACTTCTATGTGGCTCTATTTGAAAACACTGGTACTTGTGAAGAGGCAAGTTCTTTAAATTAGAAAGCTTGGAAGAGTCTTGGTGGTGGAAATAAAATATACCATGTTTCCTCATGGGAGAAAGAACTGTAATAAACCCACAAAGGGTGGGTGCAGTGGCTCACACCTGTAATGGCAGCACTTTGGGAGGCCGAGGCAGGCAGATCACCTGAGGTCAGGATTTTGATGCCAGCCTGGCTAACGTAGTGAAACCCTGTTTCTACTAAAAATGCAAAAAATTAGCCAGGTGTGGTGGCAGACGCCTGTAATCCCAGCTACTTGGGAGGCTGAGGCAGGAGAATTTCTTGAATCTGGGAGGCTGAGCTTGCAGTGAGCTGAGATCATGCCATTGCACTCCAGCTTGGGCAACAAAGCAAAACTTTGTCTTAAAAAAAAACCAAACCAACAACAGCAACAACAATAAAACATAATAAATCATATGTATTTTTCTTTTTAAAACTTTTGTGCAAATTTATGAGGGACAGGTGTAATTTTGTTACACGCATAGATATATAGTGATAAATAAGCTCATGACCTTTAGGGTCTTCATCACTCAAATAACACGCATTGTACAAATAAAGTAATTTCTCACCATTTACCCCTCTCCCACCCTGTCATCCTTTCGAGTCTCCATTGCCTGTCATTCCACGCTCTATGTTCATGTGTACACAATATTTAGTTCCCACCTATGTGAGAACTTGCAGTATTTCTCTTTCTGTGTATAATTTGTTTCACTTAAGATAATAGCTTCCAGTTCCATCCACGTTGCTGTAGAAGGTATAATTTTATTGTTTTATGGCTGAACAGTATTTCATTGCATATATATACCATATTTTCTTTATTTAGGGTCTTGTTTATGGAAACTTAGGTTAATTCTTGTACTTTTCTATTGTGAATAGTGCTGAAATACACATATGTGTGAAGGTACATTTTTGATACAATGTTTTATTTTCCTTTGGGTACATATCCATTAGTAGGATTGTTAGATCAAAGGGTAGTTCTATTTTTAGTACTTTGAGAAATCTTCATGCTGTTTTCCATAGATGTTGTACTAATTTACATTCCAACCAACGGTGTGTAAGATTTCCCCATTTTCTGCATCCTTGCCAGCACCTGTTTTCGTTTTTGTTTTTGTTTTAGTAAGAGGCATTCTGAATGGGGTAAGATGATATTTCATTACGGTTTTAATTGTCATGTTTATTCTTGATCTTGTTTTTGTTCTCATCTTGTGTCAGTTGAATGCTTTTTAACTTTCCAAGCATAACAATTGGAGATACCTATAAAGGATGAAAAATAGGCACTTTGATTTTAAATTCATGCTGTTTTAGAGTATGGCTTCCATTGGTTATTCTTTCCCTGATTTGGCAAAACGATTCTAGTGTGAATGTGTGAAGATAGGAAGGAATAGGTAAGATAAGAAAGCATAGGTAGTAGAAAAATGCTAGCCATTTTTCAAATAATTAATCAGTAATTTACAATAACTAATTGGTCACCAAGTGTGCATTTTTATAGTTACCCAAAAGTAGATATTAGTTTCTATTCTTATATGCATATAATTTATATTTTGAAGTCAAGAATATTCAAGAGAAAGTCAACTCACTAGGTAAAAATTATTCACAATAATAAAGTTAGATTCATAAAATAATAGGAGAAAGTCATGTGATTATAAAAGTATTCCTTCCTAATAAACTCCCAGTATTTGAAAGACACTTTTTTTTTTTTTTTTTTGAGACAGTCTTGCTCTGTCTCAGAGCTGGAGTTCAATGGCATGATCTCAGCTCACTGCAACCTCCGCCTCCTAGGATCAAGTGATTCTCCTACCTCAGCCTCCTGAGCAGCTGGGATTACAGGCACACACCACCACAGCCAGCTAATTTTAGTATTTTTAGTAGAGATGTGGTTTTACCATGTTTCCCAGCATGGTCTCAATCTCCTGACCTCATGATCCACCTGCCTCGGGCTCCCAAAGTCCTGGGATCATAGGCATGAGCCACTGCGCCTGGCTGACACTTGATTTTTTAACATAACAGCCTTCATTTTATTTAAAAGTCGTTCTGTCATTTTTACTTTAATATCTTTTCTTCATTCTCTTTTATTGCCGAGGTGTTATGATTAATCATAGTAAAACTACCTAAGTGAAAATGTATCTAGTTTACAATTGTTTTGCCAGAGATAATGGAAAGGCTATATATGGAAGTATTTTGTTTAAAAAATTAGTAATCAAATCTATTTCTGTTTTAAAATACAGTCAGGAAGATAGCTTGGGTAAAAAGCAGAAGCAGTTTATAATAATAAATATTAATAATTGATTTAAACTAAGGAAGTTTAGAGGTGTGATAAGCTTTAGAGTCTAAATTTCATGTCAGGCAACCCATATGAATACACACCTGTCTTCCTTAGAGAAACTGAGGGATTTTTTTCTCCACCTGCCTAGGTGTTTGCTGTTTCATATTTTTATCTCTGCAAAGAAAACTTTGATATCTTGGATACATCATGCAAGCCTCTGGCACTCCTGTGTTTTGTAGGATGCCTCCTCTCAAGTGTTTGGATTGCATTAGGCTGTGCTGATTGTGGGCATGCTCAGTCTGGGCAGAATATCAAAGGGACAAAAGCACATTCCTGATCCATCAACATAAAGCACTCCATCCATGCAGCCCTGGCACCGGAGGGTGAAATATCAATTATTCTGGGCACCTTAGAGGCATTACTCATTCTTCTATGTTTAATGGGAATTTGTGTTTTCAGGATAAGAGATGGAGTTGGCAGGTGCAATGGGAAGCATTGCAGTAAAATTTTTATCTACAAAGTGAGATGTCTGTAGAGAGCACGTGCAAAACCTCTAGCATTGCTTAGTCTGTTTCTCTTGGGGTGGGGAAGTCAGTTTACATTTTCCAGTGAACCATATCCATTGACGATTGCTTTGATTTCATTGTACAGGAGGCTTAACAAACAGCCAACGGATTTATGTTTTAGTGGAAAGCACGACATAACCTTCAGCAGAAAACCTCCTTCAGAAAGAAACTATGTGCTTAGACTGCCAAGTGCATTTAAATGTTGCAAACAGTCTGAAAAAACAGGACATCTGTGTGCCATGTTCACCAGGCTGAGAGGCCTTTGAATTATGCCCTTGGCGATGAGTCTATGCACAGTAGCACATGCTTCTTGACCTCAACTCCTTGTGTATCTCTCTGGTTGATGTCATAGAGGCTGGAAAGAAACTATGTAATAGTAAAATTTTCATGTTCCCCTTTGAGGGATTTGTGCATTTAAGAGATGCTCCTATTTAACCCACACATTTTGTACCTTGTTGAGGGCAAAAACAAAGCAATTATCTGGATAACACAATATATCATTTCAAAAGACCTTTGTCTTTAATTGGAAAATCAAAATTGTAAACTATGTAAGTTTGGAAAACAAAGAAGAGTATAAAGAATTAACCCAAAAAGTTAGCCCTAATTCTACTGCTGGAGATAACGTTTTGTTTTATTTCATTTATGCATCTGTTTGTACATTCCTGTGTGTGTGTTCATATGCAGATACATAAGTATTTATAAAGACATGCCACATTATATCACGGTTCTTCACTTCTCCTTATACCTTCGACATTTTCTTTTGTTAACATAACTTATTATAATTAATTTTAAATATTTTATAATATTATATCATATGGTAGACCCAAATATGTTTATCTACGTCTTTCCTAGGAGATTCTGGTGTCCTCATTCCTTTATTTAGGTGTCTGTGATATAAGGCATGAAAAACAGCATGGGATTGGGAAATAAACTGTGTTGCTTTTTTCCCCTCAAACTTGTTTATTTTTAAAATTGACATATAAAATTGTATTTACATGAGCAACATGATGTTTTGAAGTATATATACATTGTGGAATGATGAAATCTAGCTAATTAGCATATGTATTAACTCTCACAGTTAATCACTTTTGTGGTGAGAACACTTAACATCAATTCTCCCAGCATTTTTAAATAATACTATATATTGGTATTAACTATAGTCACCATGCCATGCATTCGATTTCTTGAACTTGTTCCTGTCTAACTCCAAATATGTGAATTTCTGTTGCTTTTGTCCAGAGAGTAGGCTTTTGTTAAGAGTCTAGGGGAGAAAATATAATAGTGAGATGGTGAAGCTAGCTTGCCTCACAGCTGGCTAGAACAAAGCCTCTACCCTGCAAATTTCTACTGAAACTGTTCCCTAATACCCAAGAAATTCTATTTTTTACTTTGAGCTTTGACTTCTTTAAAAAATATAAATCCTTAGAAGAGATACTATTCGAAGCACTTCGTCATTTCATTGTGAACGACTTTTCAAGGGGTAGGTTTTAATACTTACCTGAAGAATCAGAGCCTGAAGGGACTAAGGAAAATGTAAGAGGGGGATGCAGTCCTAAATTACCAAGAAAGGGGGTTTCCCTAAGAGGTTGCAAGAAGGCTCTAAATTTTTTTCCTACAGAACAGGGTGATCTGGGAACCTGGAGCCTCCTTAGGGATATTTACTAACTTGGATTAGACATATATAGTTCATTCTTTATGAGACGTTGTAACAAGAAGAGACAGAAGGAGTGAACAAAAATCTAGGTTTGTTCATTTTATAAAGAGCATAACAACTGCCAAGACAAGGACTTGGTTAAGTTATCTTGACAACTCAGACTTAATGGGTTTTTTGTTTGCTTATATTATAGGATAATATCAGGATAGTCTGCTTTATTTTTCAAACAGAGATACTACCTTTGGAAGAGTGTCAAGAAAAAAATATGGAATCAAATTTGATGTCTGTGGTTGGTTTCTATGTAGGTCAAATACCATGACATTTTATTTTATGCATATGAGTGGAGGGAGTTTTAAAACCAAAAACTTGTTGGTCCTATTCAAATTTACAAGGCTTTGTCTCTAACCTAGGTTCTGTGGGCTTAATTCCAGCTTTGTTTCTTAATTGATGGGTGTAATTAGAAAGTAAATGTTTCCTGTTATGGTGGCATTCCAATATAAAATTTGGAGATAGAAGAACATATACCTTATTCGTATTATTCAATGTGTGAGAATCTTGAGAAATATTTTTTTCTTCTTTATTTGAAAATAATCTGAGTCTCTCATCCCTCAATGTATGTTAGAACTTTGCCCATGCTGTTCCTTCCACTGGGAACACCCCTTAACCCACTGAACTTTCTTTCTTTTGTTTTTTGCTTTTGTTTTTGGAGACAGAGTCTTGCTCTGTCACCCAGGCTGGAGAGGTGTGCACTGGCGTGATCTTGGCTCACTGCAACCTCTGCCTCCCAGGTTCAAGTGATTCTAGTGCCTCAGCCTCCTGAATAGCTGGGATTACAGGGACACACCACCACACCCAGTTAAATTTTGTATTTTTGGTACAGACCGTGTTTCACCATGTTGGTCAGGTTGGTCTTGAACTCCAGACCTCAAGTTATCTGCCCACCTTTGCCTTCCAAAGTGCTACAGGCATGAACCACTGTGCCGAGCCCCCTACAAGACTTTCTTCCTCACTTTCCTCAAGATGTTGCTCAGATGTCATCTTCTCAGGAAGGACTTAGATGCAGTCACTTTATTTAAAGCATCACCTTATGATCAGCACTTTCTATCCCCCCCATCTGGCTTTATTTTTCTTTCTAGCACTTAACACTTTACAACGTGGAATATAATTTTTATATCATTTGTGTGATTGCCTTCCACCAGGATGAACGCTCCATGAGGGCAGAGATTTGGGGCTGCTTTTTCACTGCTACTAACTAGCACATAGAGCACTGCCTTACACATAGGAATATATACACATCTGTTGAGTCAATGCTATTAGTGCAAGATTTTTTTTATCAATAGATAAATACAGCTGTGTACAGTTTAGATTCATTTTAGAAAAATACCATTATCAAGGTCTCTAATAGCAGCAACAACCCAGAATACCTGTCTGAATACTTACAATATTCTAATTCCAGATTCAGGCAATTCTTTTAAAATTAAATTGTCTGCATTAATTTTAAACTGAATAATTTATCATTGATTTGGGCTTCAGTTCCCAAAGTCTCAAAATTTCATTTTTGAAAGATGTGTTTTAGCTTAAAGGATACTGTTCCTTTCAAATATTTTCCCAGTAACAAAAATAATATTTTTTACACTTTAAAAGAATAAAAAGGAAATTATAAAAGAGTATTACCTAGTTTCAGTCAATCTTTAACCAAAAACATCTGAAACAGGAAAGGGAAAATCAAACAAAATACAAAGGTCATCCTGAGGAAAACAACAGCATTGCTGCCTCACATTCATGACTCTTTCTCCTTTCCTTTTTCTTTCTTTCTTTCTCTCTTTCTTTCTTTCTCTTTCTTTCTTTCTTTTTCTTTCTTTCCTTCCTTCCTTCCTTCCTTCCTTTCTTTCTTTCTCTTTCTTTCTTTTCTTCTTTCTTTCTTTCTTTCTTTCTCTCTCTCCTTCCCTCCCTCCCCTTCTTCCCTCCCTCCCTCCTTTCCTTCCTTCCTTCCTTCCTTCCTTCTTTCCTTCCTTCCTTCTTTCTTCCCTCCCTCTCTCTCTCTCCTTTCCTTCCTTCCCTCCTTCCTTCCTTCCTTCCTTCCCTCTCTCCTTCCTGTGTTTCTTTCTTTCTTTCTTTCTATCTTTCTTTCTTTCTATCTTTCCTTCTTTCTTTCTTTCCTTTCTTCTTTCTTTCTTTCCTTCTTTCTTTCTCACTCCCCTCCCACCTGTGTTTATCTACATGCATTTACTGGCATAGGGCACAGATTCATAAAACTTGATTTCAGAGGCACATTATTTATTCCAGCAATCAAACCTGATGCCTGAGTTTGTTAGCCACTTTAAATCTGAGTAGGAATTAATTGCCAAATAAAAGATTATGTATTTCACTTATCACTCATTTATTTATTTATTATGTGTGTATGTACATATTGAGTGAAAGCCCACTATGCAGAAAACATTTTGCTAGTGTTTGTGTTACCTTCAAGATAAATAGAAGAGTCTGTATCCTCCAGCAACTTACACTCTATAGCAGAGAACCACTTGAAAATCCAGGCTCTGTGTGACTGTACTCAGCCAGCTCCGCATGGGCATCTTTCATAGTGTTGCTCTCTCCATAGTAATTAGTTAAACTGTGTATACATTTCACAGTCTCTGTGGTCATAAATAGCAGCTGTGATGCAAACAACTTGCTAAATAAGGCAGGAGACCATAAGCGCTATTAGAGAGGTGTAATCAATGTGCTGTGGGAGTAATTAATTCTGACTTGAAGTTTGGAGGGTGGAAAAAGGTAGCAAGAACTAAAAATGGTGTAATGCAATTTAATCAGTAAGGTTATTTGGTTTAAGTGAATTGTTAGGGCTATTGGATAAAAGATAGAAAATATTTTATGGATCATTTCTAGTTCAATAAAATTATTGATCAGGAGACTGAAGCTCAGAGGGAGGAAGTGCCATGTCCTAAGTTATAGGAATAGATAAATGCAGTACAGAATTCTGACACCATTTATTAGCAATTATTTACTGTTAGATATTATTTTCAATTCAGAATTTAGCTTTCCTTCTTTTCAACAAAACTCATCTTTTTAAAAATAATTTCCCGATTACTAACATGACCTTGGCCAAAAATAAGGAAATTGCAAGGTGAAGTGTATGCAGTATGGAAAACTTGCATATAAAATCATATTTAAAAAACTGCTTCAAGGAAAAATCATTAAAAAGAAATTTTTATGCAGTTTTTCTTAACTATATGAAGTCAACATTATAATTTTGTATTTTTTTCCTCTCATGCTTAAAAAATAATTTAACCATAGCAGAAATAATGTGTGATAGCAATAACAAAGGGGATTATTTGTGATTTAGAGACTGTAATAATAAATTTTAAAATTTAAAAAATCCTTTAAGTCTTCTGTGACAAAAAAAAAAAAATTAGAGCTGCAGTTTTCTTTAGGAAATATTAGCACATATATTAGGACATGTAGGCCTCAATTTGGTTCAGTTTCTGAATTCATCCCACCTGCTTCCACCCAACATGGTAGCTTTCTTGGGAAAAATTATTTCATTTAAAACTGTTTACTTAAAACTGGAAAAATATCCATAATACAAAACAGCATTTAAGTCATTGTTTCAATTTAAAAATCTAAGTTCTGAGACTTTCAGATAGTCATTGACTCTCGGTTTGACCTTTAACTATGTCTGTAGGCATTGAGAACTCTCATATTCCATAGGCACAGATGTTTTAGGGTAAAATTTCATCAGCTTAATACAAATAATGTACATGAATGCTGTATATCCATTTTGTTTCTTTTTGGCATTCAAATAAATTCCACACCTCACTCATTAACTCATTCAGCAGATATTTCTGAGCACCGACATTGAGAGTGGGCACAGAATACGCTGTGGTGTACATGTAGGTGGGTCCTGAACTGTAATGTACCTTGCATCCTTCCTTCATTTTCATCCGCTTGCCTTAAATCCAGCTTCAGATCCTTAATAGCAAGCAACTTCTGTATTGCAAAATTATATTTTCTGTTCCAATTTTTTTTCCACATAGGAATCAAGTGTGACATCGGGAGCCATGGAATTACAAATTATGTGAATAATGTCTCTTCTTTTGAGATTATCACTGACTCCAAACAAGAAAATTTTTATTCCTAATCTCAGCAATACACTGCAGGTACTGCAGATAAGGAGAGCAACCAGGTTTGTGTTTTGCTTATTTATTTTTCACTGAATCTAAGCAATTTCATGTTATTTGACTGCTTTGTCTACATATATCTTGCCTCATCTGCAATATAACAGGATTACAGAAAAGAAGATGATGCTTTATACCCAATAATGTGTATCTACCTTGGCATGCAGTTGGACTTTATGAAACTGAATTAAAAATACCATTTGAAACCAAAATTAAATGGAAACACTTTTAAATCAAATAAATTTATATACTTGAAAAATTATGAATCTGTTATTCAAATGATAGCAGTTCTGATAGTGTGCCAAAAATTCAGACACATTATTAAAACATTAATTAAATAACATATATTGTGAAATTGCTACAAAACCCAAATATAATTTAATTTAGTTTATGAGATACTGGATTAACTTTAGAGCCAGATTAACACCTTGTTTACTAACTCAGTTCTGTACTTCCAAAAGAGCTCATTATTTTAAAGCATTTATGGAAAGGAAAAGAGATTGTGTGCAAAATTATTGACTTTTCCATTGACAGCAAAATTAAAGACAGTCAGAAAATATTAATGTCAGACATAGTTGCACATTTCCTCCCCATATTTTAGTATTCTAAACTTTTTACTATTTTAAGTTTTGAGTATATGTTGTGTCTATCATTTGAAAAAGCAACCATGACTTAAAAACAGGCAAAACAACAACAAAATTAAAACAAGTGATTTCTTATAAGATTCCTTCACATACTGTCAACTTATATATAACTTAGAGTTATATATGTGTGTCTTAGTAAAATTGCTAATACACACAATTTGCCAATAGTTTGTGTTCTAAAAACAAACCAATAATGCCGAACTTTCAAAGTAAGCAAGCTTAGGAAAAGTAAATTTGATTTCTGGATCTTAATGCCATACAAATGTATTGAATGTTAATGGAATAATTTCAGAAACAAAAGTTAAAAGCTGCACTTTTGTTTCAACAATATATCCATAGCCTCCACTGAATTTTAGTTGGCTAAATGTTTTGACTACACAACACTCAATACATTGGACAGATTGGAAGACATAGTGAAAATTCATTCTGAAGAAAAAAAGACATATTCTATCCTCCTCACTCAAGGAAAGAATGAATAGAGAGTCTAAAGGGTATCTACGTAGCTCATGATAGTGTTGCAGAGACTGTGTCTTTTTCTGAGATCCTTCTCAACTGAAGAGATCCACATTTCTAACATTCAGAGATTGCCACATGAATTCCAAAAGTAATTGGTCCATGACTTATGGAATATGTTATCAAGTACATGGAAGACATTATAACATGGTTGTCAAGAGCACATACTCAAGTCCCCTAGTTTAAAAACCTGGTTCTGTCACATAATAACTATGTGACCTTGGACAAGTGGCTTATCCACTGTACCTCTGTTTCCTTGGCTGTTATGTGAAAACATTAATAGTACTTCTTACCTCATAGTGATGATATAAGAATTAAAGTTACTACTCGTAAAGTTTCTAAAATACTGCCTTTGCATGGCAATTGTTACATTAAATATGTTAAATAAAACATGCTGGAGAAATGTTCATATTGTAGCTTCTTCTTCAATATTATAATGCATAAGTACATTAAAAGCTCCAATAAACACACACACACACACACACACACACACACACACACACACACACACAAGGTATGTCTTGGTAACAAACAACTCCAAAATATTAACAGCTTACAACAACAAACATTTAATTTTCACTCACATATTATGTAGAATGGTTTCAAAGGTTGGTTCTGACATTTACCAGCAATGTAACCTTGGGCAATTGACTTAAGTTTCTGCACATCAGGGTCCACATATTTACAATGAGAATAATAATAGTGCCAATGTACCAAAGGGTAGCTGTGAGGAATAGATATATTAGCACATGCAACAGGCTTAACACAATAACTGGGAGATTGTAAGCATACTATAAATGTTAACTTTATGATTTAAATTCTATCTTACCAGCGAGGAAATCAAGTCACAAAAGATGAGGTGATTTAAACAAACATAACCCAGCTATCAAATCAAATGATGAATCAGAGACTCTTACTAAGATTGGACTAACTTAAATCCCCTTTGTACTGTTTTGCTTTACATTAACTACTGGGAAATGCTAATTGTTATAAATACCTACAATAATGCTATTGAAAAATGTGATCAAGAATTTGTAATGAAGTAACTTTTTCCTAACATGTTATATTTTGGTGAGACATATAACTTGCCACATTTATATGCACAGAGATGGAATATGGGAGAATATGAAATTGTAAAAAGTAACAATACTGGTCACCATCAGTGTGATTTTATGTATTTCCCAGTTTTCATTATTGTCCCAAAGTAGGACAGAAGATCAGAACAGTAGGGAAGGAAACATTTATCAAGTACTGATTAGGCTTCTCGCACTATGCTTCACCACACCATACACCTCACTTATTTCCCAGAACAGCAACCACGTAAAATAGGTCTCAGTGTGTACAAATGGTAATCCTTGATCATGGCAATATTATTCCTAGACCGATTCTTTTTGATGTTCTCTCTGTCACTAATTCCAGTTTGTGCATAACATAAAGTGAAAATACCATTTTTCACTTAATGTTCCATTTCCTAAGATCTCTCTTGATCAAACTATGGAAAAGAAGCTTCATTCTAGTCGTATCACTCATTACTCCCTGAAATTGTAACGTATATTGATAATCTGCATCCCTCAACATTAATCGAAGTGTTGTAAATGCAGGGGATTGTCTGCCTTGTTCACTGCTTAATACCCAGTGTCTAGGAGAGTGCCTGAATGAATGAATTCATCTGGGAATGTAAAATTGAATGAGGCTAAGAGATCTTAAAGAAATGTATCCAAGCATTCACAGCTTGTGTGTTGTACAACTAGAATTTGCACTACAGATTTGAGTCCAAACCCTGTGGGTATCCCATTGTGCCAACTGTTTCCATGTTGCTTCAACAGTTAGTATCACTTTGGCCATGGAGAGCAGCACAATGTGGTGTTAGGTTAAACCATATGCAATGCTTTTCTGAATTCAGTGACAGTATGTCTATTGTGTGAAGTATATAAAAGAGCTACCCTGCTAATGGCAAGGATATTTTATTATAGGAGAATCAGTAAATTCAAAAAGGTCCATATGTCAGGGGACAGCACAGGTTATTCTGACAAAAGGCCAACATGTTTGGAAATTAGCAAGTGACAAGGGGAGGGTTTGAAATGAGATTGGAGAAGTAGGTGATGTCTAGATTGTACAGAGCCCTGTAGGTCAGGCAAATAAATTCAAATTTTATTCTACATGTAATAGAGACTTACTGGAGGTTGTAAGCAGAAGAACAATATAATCTGATTTGAGTTTTTGCAAAGTCACTTTGGCTACTATGCAGCGAATGAATTAGGACTGGACAAAATATAAGTGCAATACATAAATACACTACACACATACACCTTCATACCCTCTATGCTGCCTTTGAGGAATGTGTCAAATGGAGGAAGAGATTATTTTGCACAGGTCTAGAAACACAGTGACAGTGAAGTTTGTAACCAGATGATAGCATCCCACATCTGTGAACCGTAGAAGATATCGTCTCCCTCCATCACTGTCCAGCTGCCCGCCCTCTGAATTAGCAAAAATGACTTCACACAAAGTAGCATCCTACTCTATGGATAGCAACTGTAAACCAAATATAATTTTGTGTGCAAAATAGTCACTGTATAACAACAACTTATAAATTTCCTACTATCCAAAAGCATTTCATTCTCTATACTATCCAGTTGCTGTCAGTTATTGTCGTCTTCCTCAGAAGTAACTATGACTGCTTTCTCAAATAATAAATACTGTATTGTTTTGTTCCATCTCACAATTTCTTAAATGTTAAAGTTCAGCAGCGTATTGAATAAGTGAATAAAGACCAAAACCATTATAAATTGTGGTGGTGGCGCCCAGTGAAAACACCATTTTTAAAGTGCTTACATCAAAACCATAAAAAGGGTGGTATCCACAATACATTAACACATTCTATACAAGTTTTATTTTTAAAAACAATAAAGCTTTTTGGTTGGCTGCATTTTATCTTTTACCTTATAATATATATGCTGGATATGTAGACTTCCAAAACCACAAAGAAAAATATTAGAACTTCTAAGAATATTTTCAGTTCCACTGAGGATTTATATTTTATTTTGTTTTGTGAAGTTGCAATACATTTTTGTAACTGGGAATTGACAAATAACTAATAATAGTTATATTGGTTCCACTCTTTATGTATAATCCACTTTATTTCTGCATTCATGTTAGTTAATTGGAATATCTGCATATATGAAAAGTATAATTTAACCTGGAACATATTTGTTGAATGGCTAAACCATCTTGAGTCCAATGCTACTACACCTATGAAACATAAAACAAATGAAATTTAGTCCCTCAACAGAAAACTAATTCTAGTTATAAATCAGTAATAATTTAATAAATAGTAAATGGATATATCCATGCATAAAAAATATGGAACTTTCTTTAAAGAGTATGTCTGCCTCCAATTAAGGAAGTGCCAGGGATGGCTTTTTGAGGAAGATGACAACAACTGAGGTTTTAAGACTGAAAAGAATCTGTAAATTATAATTGTATCTCTAGATTTATTTATTTTTATATATAATAGACTAAATACAATATATAATGGTTCTAATAATTGATTCGTTTATTATGTCAATATAAAATCATGAGCTCCTCTTTTATTCATTGGGGTTGCAAAACATTGTTGCCATTATTTATCTTAATGCCAAAATCATTCCATTCAAACTAGCGTTTATATACTTTTGACATGTCCCCAACATTCATTGAACACTGCCTTAAAGTCAAGTGCAATAGAATGTGCAATCATATTTTCCCTGCCCTTGCCCTGGAATCAGTCATTTCTACAAGAAGTTCTGGTTCTGGTTCTTTTTAGTAAGGACAACATTTAGAAACTAAGATTATGGCCCTTACCATGCTTGTTGTTATAGGAATGTCATTGCTTCTAGGGCCTTTCAATGGACAGAGCTTGGAAATATATGTATATGAATGCATATACAACTATAAATACTTGTTGAATATGTATATTATAAAATAATAAGTCCATAGTGAAACCTCCAATTTCAATCCAATATCTTTTGCTTCTTTTCATTATTGTATTTTCTGTCTGCTAATAAGTTCTTTTGCTTTGAGGGGTTCTATTTTATTCTCAATGCAGTTACTTACTTGATCAGTATAACCAAGCTATAGCTGTGAAGGCCTCTCTTCTGTCTTTGCCAATCTCCTCCAAGCACTGCCATTGTGGGTCACCAAGCTTCCGGCCAGCTTATCCATATGGATCTCTAACCCTCCCTAAATGCCCTGCATCCCTGGTTACCATCAATCCTGCCAGTCCAAACCCCATGTAGCTCTCCCATCTTCCTCTCTCTCACCATTTCACATTCTAGGTTCCATGTGTTTTCCTCCACATGGAAAAGATAAAGAAAAACTCATAAACAGGTTTTAACAGGATTTTTGTTCACTGATGACTACCTCACAAAAGATTTATTAAAGATAGTCCATACTGTCCCTTCTTAGAACACCAACAAAAAAATAAAGAAGACAAGAATAAGGAAAAATTCTAGCACTTTCTTCTTTATTTTTGGGTCAGATTATTTAATTTGAGTCATCTAAAGAAGGAATTCTACAGTTTTGCCTAAGACTTTGTCTCTTTGCAGTTCTATCCTCAGAATACCAAATTAACATTTAAAAGTGTTCTTTGTAGCATTAAATAAATCTGTCAATTGTAACACCTGATATTTGAGTTCGAATGTTATGATGTAAATATTAGTTATAGACACACTTTTAAGCTGCCTTTTAGAGAATAATCATAAAATTTTATGATTTTTTAAAAATAAAATACCAGGTGACCATATATATTATATGCAAGGCATAGTCCTTAATCAGGGCAGATTTACTGCCCTGTTAAAACATCAACAAAAGAACATTGAGACAAATGTATCAAATAGTTAAAATTTCAGAAGTATCCAGCTTTTATAATTTCACTATATAATGCTGCTGACTCTAACATAAAACATACATCCAGAGATTATCTTCTCTTTTCTTCCAAAATTATACAGTGTTGTGATGATATCTAGATACAGTGTTTTTAGCCATAAACAATAAAATGTGCCATTAAAAGAGGATCTGAGGAAATTTATTACCTCAGACAACAGGAAGCCCAGTGTCAGTAACTGTGAAGGCTCTAAGATGTTACTCTGCTAGATCGGCTTTTGTATTGATTTTAAGGGCCAGACGATGCCCTTACATGAAGTTGGTTGCATTATAGGAGAGAAACTCCAAGCTTAGTTAGACAACAAGTCTTCTGCAATGGACAGTGATCTTGTCTAAACTGTTTTTTGGAGGTAGACATTATATATACGACAGTGAACGGTAAAGAAAGCAGCCGTTTGTTCCAGAATGAGACACTAAATCTCTATTTTTCAAACTCTTTCCCTATACAAAATTCCTTGAAAAAAAATGATTAGAAACAAAAGCAGTAAGTGCATTTGCCTGTAAGATTTAAAGATATTCAAGATACCTACAGAAAATTGGATGCAAGCTTCAGCTTGATTTCAGAGTTCATATAGCAAATCAGCAATATTATCATGGACCCAGATGCTCAGTACTTTAGTCCTCTGTTCTCCTTAGCATATTGGCAGTTGTTACTATAGTTGCAAGATGTGTTCAGCAGTATCTTGGTACCATATTGGCGTATGGCCATTGTAAGTGAAAAAGAAGGGTGTTCCTACTATTGCATTTTTCTCGTGGATAAAGCCACATAGATAGATTTTCCTGCATGTCTCTGTCCAGTACTGGGTCATACATTCATTCCTAATTCCCAGGTACCAAAGAGTATGAGACTGATCACAATTGTCCCCCTCCATTTCCTTTTCTGAGCCATTTGAGGGTCAATATTCAAATAAATTGAAGTCCTATGGCCAAAAAAAAAAAAAAAAAAAGGAGGCAGACAAGTCAACCAGCTGAAACTTTCAGGCTCATGGATTCCGGAAATGTTGCTACTTCTCTGCTCTATAAATTTTAAATATTTCTTTTACAGCACAGCAGTAGAAAATGGCCTTTCTTTTCTACATAGATTAATGGAATATGAGCAATTACAGAAACCTTATATTTTGAGCAAACCATAACTAGGGAGCAAGGTGGGACATGCAGCTTCATCCTAGGGTCTGATAATTTAAGATTCTTATGCCATTTATAAGGGTTTAATTCTAGACGTTTCTCTCATTTTTATCCTGAAGACAAGTGATTATATATATTAGCATTACTATCTCTTTAAGGAACCTTTCTCAAGCTGCTGTTATAAAGTGCTTCTTCTTATTTATGTCTTTTAAAAATGTGAGTAGGACTGCAGCTTCTTACATTCCCTTGTGAGCTTATCATTATCTCCTTCATCAAGAAGTCATCTCTTGAATTACCAGAGAGCCAATTAGTATGATTCTGAGAGCAACTTATGTTTGAATGGTCTCTAAAAATGTGTTTTATGGAAGAAAAATGAAAAATATCCATGTGATTAATTTAATCACTAGAGGTGAAACTTCTTTTTCTTAAAAGTCAACACTTTTCCTCCAGTAGGTTGGCTCTTCTTTTTCTCTAAGCTAAACTTTTATATCCAAGAGTTCTGAAACACATACCCTGCTGTGATATAATGGGATCTTATGAAACTGGGTTACTAAATATTTCTAGAAACCCAAAGAAGATTCTTTAATCTTTTAACGGGTAAAGCCTTAGCAGAATATGATAAAGGCCTTTTTTACTACTTGAAAAAAAAAATGTATTTTCATGTCTCTCTTCCTTAAGAGAAGTAACTACATAAAGTACTCTATCTTATTTTAAAATTCTGATTTGAATTATGTTACATTTAGTTACTAAACAGAGGACTTTTTGGTCTTTGATCTTGGACACTGGTTCAAATGTTTCTATTGCTGTTTTTTTTTTTTTTTGTTAGAACTCTTTTAAAAATCATGGCCAGAGATAAAAACTGCACATTGGGTACTGTATACACTGCTGGGGTGATGGGTGCCCAAAATTTCAGAAATCACCACTAAAGAACTTATTTACGTAACCAACACCACTTGTTTCCCCAAAACCTATGGAAAAAAAAAAAAACGGAACAAATGCTTTAAAAATAATTATTTTACTTTCTACAAAAAAAAAAAAAATCGGAAAGTAAATGCGTCCTGGTTCATATGGTTATCTATTGACTTTGCAGAAGGGAGAAAAAGGGAATCCTAAAAGAGGGGTTTCTCCTAGAAAAAATTTTCTTAGAGTACTTAAATTTTGAAGTAGTGTTCAGAAAGCCCTACTTAGCCTTCATTACTTTGTGACACTGAATAAGTTACTTAACTTTTCTGGTATTTTTGTTTCCTTATCTGTGAAGTGCAAGCATTAAATTAAATACTCTCTAAGAATCATTATTCCACACAATGATTTATTTCAGGATCTGCGGGATTTTTATAATTTGCATTACTTTTATAAAATGGTAGTCAGTATGTTTCCTACACATGAGAAAATGCCTCTAATTCTCAATAGGTTTTTTTTTTTGTACTGCTTTAATGGTTCATTTCCATGATTTTTATTCCAGTGTCTTTTTCTCCATATGTAAAAAACAAAGACTGAGCTTTCTGACCCATTTTCCTAATAAATAAGCTATCTATTCCTGCCTTTTTTTCTTACTGATCCTATTGCTCTTATGAAAATAACAAGTTGAATTTAATTGGAGTAAAATTAAATTTATATTCAATAACATCCTTTCCTATTGAATTTGCTCTCTAAGTGACGAACAAAATTTTTAATAGAATAATAATATTAGTAATATGCACCACTAGCCACTACCAATTCTCTTTGAAAACAAGTTGAAGTTCAAATAAAAACAAGAAAAAATATACCTTTCTATAAGCAGCCTATTTTAGAGTAATATATTTCTAAAATACCCATTTGTTATTTTTTAATTAAAATATATATTTATTAAGCTCACCAGGTAAGCAAAACCATCACACAATTTTTTCCTCCAGTCTGTTTACTCAGTGTCTGCCACGGTCAGATGAAGACGGTGATACTTTCTGCCAAAAATTCTTGTTAGTAATGGTTCTTGGATATATTGTTTAGCATGAAGTGATGCAATTTATGGGCTTGAACGAAAACAATATTCCTAGAGTAATATCTTCAGAGACAAGTCTTTGAAAAAAATATATATATATAGATGGTGGTCGAAACCACATGGGTGCACTTGAATACTAATTCTTTCTACACAGACTGATTTCTCTCAGAAATGTACTTGGCAGAATAGAGATGATGAGAAATTGTGACTAGGATATAAATGATAGCAACAAAAACCATTACAATGAAAAAGAAAGTTTACCTCCAACCATCCCAACAGGAAGACCCTGATAAAATCTAATTCTCAGCTTGGAACTACACTCAGAAGTATTTTACTGCCTTTCTTAACAGATTGCAAAGTAAACATTCCACTGTGCAGATGCGGGATTGTTCAAAATTTCAGAATCTCCTCAGAATTTAGTGTAGTAGTAAGTTGGGCCAGGAGCTAATAAAGAGGGATATAGACTATTAAAAAAAAATTAGATATGCTAAAGGATCCTAAGGCTCTTATTGTTTCCCAAGAAATATTTACTTCCTCTGAAATCAGGGCTACGCAAATTTTCACTGATGCATAACCACTGGCACTTTAGCGGTAAATGGCACTACTTCGATGAAAATGATCTTGGCTTTAGTCACAATGCCCAAGCGGGCATAATGATAAATGTCATCACTGTGTGCTGTCTCTAACCAGCTTCTAAATGCTAGAAAGGGTGGGCCCTGGGAAAATGCAAACTTCTTTGACTACAAATATGTAGAATAGACTATGCTCTTATCCTGAAGTACTAAAAGGTCTGCGAAATGGCAGAGAAACAAAAACTGTCTTCAGCATGGAAGCTGCTGTTAGTGGGAAGATCCAATTAAATCAAAGAAGAGTCTACATCTTTGTGCACTTGTAAAAAGGTTGTTCTTAAAATTGGAAAATGGGAAGGTATTTTAAATTTTTTAATTCATAGAAATAATTTTCTCAAATATGGGCTTTCTTTTGGTGTAACAGTGAGTGTTCTTAATTTCACTTGACGTTGGTTATGTTCATGGAATGGGCATTGTCACATGAATAAACACCAGTGGCTTTTTATTAATCAGTCAAAGAAGTTACTGCTCTAATAGTTTGGGCTTTCTTATATTTGTTTATTGAAGCCCACAAACAACCTCCCTTATTTATCTTCCATATTGACACTAGGGAGGTCATTCAATAACACGAAAGTAGTCCTGTTTCTCTTTGCCTAAAACTGCTTAATAATTCCATGTTGCCTAGCATACAATGCCTGTGTTCCTTAGCTTAGATTGCTGTAAAAAGTCCTTCACAATTTGCCCTTTGTCTCTCTAAATGTGTAATTCTGTCCCAGGACAATATATCCACCCACAAGACAAATTCATTTCTGTTCTCCAGCTGTATCAAGCATGCTGAAGTTCTTGGGAAACATGATATTTATATCTGTTTTCCTTTATTACACTTTCTACCCATATTATATTTTCATTTTTCCCTCTATTTAAAAAATTTCTATTCACCCCTCAAAACTCAATTGAGAGTCTTCTGAAAAGCCTTCCATGACATAGTCAGAATCAATCACTCCTCTATCTTTCCACGTCATCAGCATCTAGGGCAATCTCCAGCACATAACAACTTCTTAATAGTTGTTTTATTTATGTAGATATAATTTATGATGACACTTTTCAGGATTTTTAATCATCAAATATACCTGCAAAACCTTCAAGAAGTATGTGGAATATGCAAATGTATCTGGAATTATGTCCAATTACTGTTAAGTAGAAGAGACCTGGCTACAATGGCTTACACCATTACTATTTTATTTTCCTACCAAACATCTAATTAAGATGTCAGTACACCAGGGCTCATATGGTGGTACCACGAAGTAAAATGAAGCTTCATCTACAAGCTTTGTTATGCTAATTTGTGGATTCGATCTTGAAAATAACCCAATGTCACAAAACTGAGGACTGCTAGAGTTCCATCATTACAATTTCCAATCAGAAAAATACAACAGGGAAGTGGCAAAATGGATGCCCCTCCAAGCTCATTTAGAACCCTTATAGGACTTTTCTTGTAGTACAATCCCAAATTAGCGCTGTATTTCATTAGATTCATCAATGAAATATAGGGTGAAAAATACAGGCACATACTGTAAGCTTATAATGCTTCCCCAACTAACTAAATGGAGTTCTGTTACTAAGAAAGATTGATATGTATAAATTCTGCCAGATGTTTTTCAAACTATGAGAATTTGTTGTCATAAAATGTTACTATGTCTAGAAACATGCATTCTTTGTAACATAGTCATGAAAACACTGGTTTAGTCAATCTGTTTTAGGTTTATTTTCCCAGTGCAACAACATGTCAACATGTTGGTTGGCAAACCAACAACAAATTGGTTTCCAATTACCCAAGAAGTAAATTTCAGATTCATGTATATTTGATATTCTACTAGATCAAAGTCTCCCTTTTCAGATAATTTCATGTGTTCCCTTTGATTTTGCGCATTTATGAAACCTTTCCTATGGAATAATAATATCTTTTTCTCTTTAGAGATATTTTCCAGACACTCATCCTTTTCCTTCCAAAAACCAAAGTCTAGAAGCACCAGAAATAAAGCATGGGTCAGCTATATACTCATTCTACATGACTGATTTAGGCACTTCTATTCATCTTATTGTGTAGACATGTTATATTTGTTGTCTGATTACACCCACTAAAAGAAAAAAAGAAAAAAAGAAAAAAAATGTTATGTGTTATGTTTTAGCCAATGTATAGAGCGACACTTTTCAAACAATGCAGATAAAAACCACCAATCATTTTGTCCCAAGACTGAACCTAACAATCTTTGAAATGCTACAGTTCTCTATCAACTGCTGACAAAGCCGTCTGCTTCATAACTGAAGGAACATCTGCAGTATAAAGATGCTTCATTACAATATGGGCTGCATATTTCACAAATATCCTGGCTCCTGGCTCAGGAGCCGGGTAGTTCCAAGGTTCAACTCCTGGCCCAGGCACTGGCTATCTGGGAAATCTCAGGCAAAGGACTTCACTTCTGTGAGAATGCATTTCTGTCTCTGAAGAGCACCGTAGCATTTTATTGAGTACTTTTGAAGTTTAGAAAAAATGTATTAAGCATTTTGCTTAGTTCTCAGAAGATGAGTCTCTCAATAATTTGTTGTTTTGTTTTTTTGTTTTTCTTCTTGTATTCTTCCTCATCTTTTTCCTCATATTTATATTTTATTTTAGTAGTATTAGAAGAATCTGTGTTTTATTAGTAACAACAAAAGTATAATTAGTTGTAATAATATTTAGTTCTATTTCAGAAATTTCTAAGTAAAGGTATTTCTTTCTCATTTTGTTTTAGATATCCAAATACCTGCACTTTCCAGAGCAAATGTATTCCTTACTTTCAGAATATTGTGGCATCAATAAACTTTATGACTTCTAAAAATAATGAGGAAAGTGAACCAGTTCATAAAGTTAAAGAGAAAACATCTTCTCCATTTGATTACCTTACTGTGCTGTATAGTATGATTTTGTGCCAGCACAAATAGCTAAATTCATTAAGTATTCCTTTTTCTCACCCATTATATCCCAGCCATACTGCTTTTCTTTCTCTTTCTGGAAAAGAAAACTTATTTAATCCTAGAGTCTCTTCTATTGCTGTTTTCTCTTTTGCTAGAGAGCAAAACTCTTTCCATTTCTCTCCCCTCTCTTCTTTTCCACTCCCT
This sequence comes from Cacajao melanocephalus, assembly GCA_963573385.1. NCBI lineage: Eukaryota > Metazoa > Chordata > Mammalia > Primates > Pitheciidae > Cacajao > Cacajao melanocephalus. The sequence goes on from CAUYLG010067018.1 coordinate 57,024, forward strand.
TCACTGCTTTTCACTCCCTCCCCTTTTTCTTGTCATCTGACATGTCCTTTTCCCCAAATTCTACATTGAAGACCTTATACCAAATGTTATCACTTCATAAAGACTTTGACTATTTTAATGAAAAAAGTGTTAGCTTGTTACACTGTGCTTCTTGTTTAGCTTCATAGTATATGTAACCATCTGGAATTTATACACATACACACACATATTCATGTATTTGTTCCTGCCTCTGCTCAGTACCAAGAGAAGAAGAAAATTGTCAGTCATAGTCAGTACTACATTCCTGATACCTAGAATAATTATTTGTCACATAGAGGGTGCTCACTATATGAATAAAAGTATTAATGCTAAGTGTGTCTTTATTAAACATGAAGAAAGGAAATCTTAGGCTATTTTTTACTTTTCTCTTATTGAGTTATTTTATCTTCTTATCACTTTATCTCTCTACATTGTATCAAGAACTATGCAACATCTAACACTTTATGTTACTTGCAAGCTAACACTTTGTCTTGCAGCAGTTTCATGACTGCTGGAAGAAGATATAAGACTTCCGGGTCAGAGACAAAGGGCTTTATTATTCATAAGACAGCAAAAAGCATGGCATCATGTTTGCATCAGTGCCCTTTACCCCAATATCCACAGGGCAATGTGAAGGGGGCCAAATGACATCTACAGATGAAACTGGGTGCATTATAGGAGATAAATCCTGAATTTAGGAAACCTATCTCTTTTACTATAAGCAGTAAAAGAGGTAGGTTTCTCTCTCTGGAGAGAGCAAGGGGCAAATATGCTTACTTCTTATAGTAACTCTATCTTCCATGGTTATAAGGAAATCTGCTCTTTCTTCAGGAGCAGAGACATTACCTCTATCTTCCAAGGCTGTTTACTACAGAGACATCCTTAAAAAGATAAACTGGAATAAAGGCAGTCAATGTGTTTGTTCAGAGAATGTGCAGCCTCATATGTAGTTTAAGTGCTGCCACTGTTTCTCAGGCCAATCTCCTAAGTAAAGCAGACAATAGGTAGTCAAGTAATATTTCCCAATGAAACTGGAACACTAGTTAACCTTTGAAGAATCTACAAATATTAAACCCAGCAGGAGAAATTAATGCATGATTGCTGTCAGAAAAGTCTTCTCATGTGAATAACTATTGGCATTTGTAAAAAGTGCTTCTAATCAGCATGGATTCAGCACTTTGGAGCTAGAAATGTGCTTCTCTTAGTTTGGAAAGCAGTCACAGTTTATATTTAGAGTCAGGACTCAAGAAGAAATATTTTTAGTTCACTATATACCTAAGCACCAGTACTTGAGCTATCAAGTATTTGAAATTACTCACTAAAAACTTTTTATTTTATCCATAATGAATATATAAACTGATATATAGGGAAACGATGTTCTTGCTTAATTTCCACAATAATAGACCTAATCATTAGTATTGAAAGAAGAAATAGAGAGTTACACAGAATTCACAGACATTCATAACATTAGCATATTATTTTTTATTTTTACCTACACAGAGATTCATGTAGCCTAGGAGTAATCATGCATTCTAACTGTTATAATATCGGTGTTCCTATTACCTGGATCTTTTTAAGCCTTTATGACTGTAGAGTATGATCTTTAAGATAGGGTTATCTAAAACCTATACTGACTGCTCATCCTAATATACGTTGGTGTCACTTCTCCTAGAAGATCATTGTTAATTCATTTGTTTAACCCTAAGTTGTAAAGTTAGACATATGCTTCTTGATGTGTTTCATTTCCATGGTTATTTTGTAAATTCTCAAGTGATAGTGACATAATGCATTCCTTAAAGAAAAACATTATGTTAGTGTTTCCAGTAATGGTACCTACAGTGATGCTTTCCTTGAATTACTGATTTCTAACCTTATAATAAATACAAAGTATTAACTTCAATCTATAAATTTAGATTTTTAGTTATAATTAGGTTTTTAATTATAATTTCATTAGAATACACCTTATCAGTTAAGGTCTAAAATGTATTTATTGTGCCAGAAACTGTGCTAATTACTTTAGCTAAGTTATATAATTTAGACTTCACAAGAAAACATTTGAGATGGCTATAACACTTGATTTTCAGGTGAAATATCAGAGATTAGATGGTTAAGTAGCTTGTCTTGGCTCAATAATTGGCTGAGCCATGTTTGCCTGAAACTGACCTGTTATAACTCCATCCAGACATTTCTTTCATTGTGTTTGTGTTGAATGAAAATCTCTCTGTCATCTTTATGCTCACCCTAGTCCGAAAATTTAGCACCTATCTCCATCCTCTACCCTCATTTGATCTCAAGAGATGCAGAAAAATTGTCCATTTTACTGTACCATGCTACAGGACTATCAAGAAACCTATGTAATCTGAGTGATAAACAAGATACGCTATCTTTATCCACCGGGACTCAATAGTAAAATGTAATAATCAAAGTTCTAATATTAGAAGTGCTTCAATAAAATCTTAAATAAATATTATTGATGACTTAACCTGATTTTTTATCTGTTAGACAGAAACCTATGCTCTCAATTCCCAGAATATATCTGTATCTGTCCAAAATATATATTCATATATGGAAAAATTATTGTCTTTCTTTTTAGAATGATGTAAAGAAGAGATACTTTTTTCTTGACCATGAAGTTAACCATTTATGTCTCCAGAAACACTGAATGGATGTGGTACATTATGTAGGGGTGAAAACAAAGGAACCTGAGACATTTAAATTTATTCTCCATTTTAAAAGTTACTCTCCTTGCTGAGGCTATGTGGGACCAAATATTTGCAAATGAGAGAAAGAGCATTCTTGATGGAATTTTGGAGCTGTTTACTTATATAACTGTTGTGCAAAAATATACAGCCAAATGTAAATGTCCTTCAACAGAGGGAATAAGAGGGGTTCATTTAACAATAAGGCTATGAGAATTACACTAGTGAAGAGTTCCAAAGTGTATAGACGGTGAAGTAGACTAAGAACTCTGGTTCCCATAAATATGCTGCTAACATACTTAAACATGTGTTCCCTAGAGTATGTAGCAAACAGAAATGATTTCTCCCTGAAACAACAGCAACAACAACAAAAGAAGCAGAAGAAACAAAAGAAAAAGAAGAAAGGCAGGGGCAGGGGCAGGGGCAGAGGCAGGGGCAGGGGCAGAGGCAGAGGCAGAGGTGAGTCTGTAAGTCTCCATACAGGTAACATTGCAAAATGATTTGGTATTTATAATGTGCAATAGACAGTTTTTCTTACTCAAACATATCTCTTCAGTTGATCGACAGTTTCTATTTCCAATCATTTGTTGTTGAATTTATAGTAGACTTTTAAGCATGTTATTTGGAAAACCGCTTAAGATTCTGACCTATTTTATTTCTGAAGGGAGGTGTTACTCTCGGATGGCTATATAATTAGGAAGACAAAGAAAGTGAGTATGAGCTTCTAGTACTATTTTGCCACTTCCTTCTCAACTTCTGGAAGTGAATGAAATCACAGCGATTTTTGAGAACCCAACTCTTCATGGGTGATAATTATAACAAACCTGTCTTTGTAAACCTAGAGTTCAGACTTCGGGATTTTAAGTGAACTCTGGGTGGCACTGATTTATGTCTTCTATATCTAAAAATCTAAATCTCATTTTCTTTTTCTTTTGTTATTATTTCATGAAAAATTTTTACAGAAGATATATACTCAAAAAATCATGCCATATGAAAAGCATAAAATAAAAAGAAATAATTCATGTCAATAGTTTTATGTATATTAAATGCATATCATTTTAGACCTATACTTTATCTTGTATGTTACATAAATTTTGTAAAATAGGAATAATACTATTTCAATCTTTGCTCTTCGAATTAGCTATACAGTGAAAATATCTTTTTGTGTCAATGGATAAAGATATACTTCATTGTTTTAAATGCTCATATAATTTCATGATGTAAACATCCTAAAATTTATTCAACTATTTTCCTATTTTCAGATATTTAATATAGCTCTAATTTTAAATGCATTCACATTAATCCTCCATCAAACTTCCATATGCTTATACCCTTCTATAATAGCATTCAAATATCTGTAGAATGGGTTTTTAAAACTAGGATACTAATTTAAAATTTGCATGCAGTATATTTATCATTTGATAGCTACTAACAGTTTGCCGTTTTTGCTACCAACAACTCAAATAAAAACTGAAGAGTATCATTTTTTAAAAAAGTTTTCATTAGTCTGATAAATGTGACATCAAGTTGTTTCAGTTTGTGTTTGTATGATCACAAATGCAATTGAGTATCTCCACCCATGTTAATTGGCCACTGGTGAAATTTCCTTGTTGATTTATGATTTTGCCCTGTGTTCTCATTTTTATGTGCATTGCTTGATTTTTTAAATTAATTTCATTAATGCATAGGATATTTGTAAGTTCCTTCTTTCACCAGTAAATCATTTTTATTTCTAGTTGGGGGTGTGAATTTAATTTTAATATTTTTGTTCATTTGGTTTTTGTTTTATTTTATTGTAATGTCTGTTATTCTGTTCCATGTATTGAATAATAAATTACACTGCTTTGGAAAACTTCCTTTTCATATACAATTCCTCGAAGGTGCATGGGTCTTTTCTGGATTCTTCATTGTGATTATAGCTATACAAGTCTTTCTGTGCCAGAATTATTGAGTTTTATTTACTATAGCTTCATGTAGAGTTTCTATCAATCTGGTAGAATCTCTATGCTTTGATTTGATGGTTTTGCTCACATTAACTCCTTCAGAGAACTTCTGGATTAACTAATTCTAAAAATATTTCGATTAGATTATTTGGTGCATTTTTAAAGATGTTGTATGAAATACATTTTGGAAACTCCAAGGCAGTAAACACATGTATAGGTATAAATTCTTCAAATGGGCAGGAGAAAATTGGCCTGAACAGACATATCCTTTTAATATGGTGTGCCGCTCAATGAGGAAATCTCAAATTTAGATTTAGATTTGAAAACTAGATAAAAACAATGATGAGTACAAACGACAGTTACTGAAGCTTCTTCAAATAAAAACATGATTAAGAAATAAATACTTACAGTTTCCAGGAGTCATGTTTATTAAACTGTTATGTAAAATTTTACTTTTCCATGCTGAACTCTGAGAACTATATTTATTTTAATGTCTGCATTGATATGGTTTAATGGAAGAGCAACTTTAGAGTAACAATTATATTTCAAAAGAATGAGAACAATATTTGTGACTACAATTTCAAATTTTACAAACACATTCTCTACCTGTACTCATACATTGTTGTAGTAGAGGAGTTACAGTAAAGTTTATAAAAATCTTATTCTAAAATGTTCTCCTTTTTCCTCTCTACATTTTTCCGGTACTTCACGAGCTCTTATCAAGGGAGATATTAGCTCATCTTTTTCTTTTTTAATTTTCTTTTGTTTTTATGTACCTCTCAGAGTAAATTATGCATTGATTTTAAGGAATATAAGAAGTGGCTCCATCATGCAATGTTTGTTTGCTTTTGGAATTAAAAGGGCCTTCCATGAGCATATATATGGGAAGCAGATACACTTCTATCTGAAAACAGAGCTTGTATTTGAACCCTCTTTAAGACTTTGAAAAAGGCTTTCTGAAGCTTGACTAACCTTCCCCAACCATGTTCCTGCAAAGCTACAGGGCAATTCTACTGAATTTGCTGACTTGTTTGAGAGCCTGACAAAGATTTCTCCAGGCACTGAAATCATAATTTAAACATATGGCTGTCAGACTAACTTAGTACAGTTCAATCTGTGAAATAGCTAGTTTTCCTAGAGGTATCAAGTCTCCCAAGGTCATCAGAAGAGTAACTACAGTTTTTTAACATAGTTCACAGAGCTAATAATGAAGTATAAGAAGAGAACATTAGTATAGTTCTTAGTTTTCAGTCACTGTTTCTAAGTTTTTACTTTATTCCACTTTGATAGTTTAGAAAAAGTATAAACAAACTTTTAGTTCAAATTGGTCTATATAGAAATTACAAAACAAAACAAAATATTTTGTTTTCAATGCAATCATAGTTGATTTTTGTGTTTAATTTGAATTTAGGAACATTGATAAGATTCACTTGATTTGTAATAGAGTGAACTTGCCTGCTAGAATATTCTACAAAAATAAATAAAACAAAAACTATGATATAAAAATGAACCTCTATGATAGTATGCCCTGATTTTTTGTTTTTCTAGTAAAATTTCCTTTTCATTTCTGAATTTGCTAAGTCCAAACTACATGGCTTCTTTTTTGATATTCCTTTCTGATGTTTTGTGAATTGTTTCTTACTTTAGCAATATCTACTCCAGTTGTTAATAAACATGTAAAACATGGTAAGCATAGATTAGTTTCCTTTAGTTTCTCATTTATTGTTTTTCATCCCATTTGTTTTGCGTTCCATTTTATTGGATTTGAATTTTAAACCCTTCCTTCCTTCCTTCTTTCCTTCCTTCCTTCCTTCCTTCCCTCCTTCCCTCCTTCCTTCCTCTTTCCTTTTTCTTTCTTTCTTTCTTTCTTTTTTTTCTTATTTCTTTCTTTCTCTCTCTCTCTTTCTTTCTCTTTCTTTCTTTTCTTTCTCCAAACCTTGTTGTCTTGTTAGTAAAAAGACTTCAGCTAGAGTTGGATGGAAAAAGAACATGTTTCCTCCTGTTGTGGTGTTAAGATTGAGTTTCACAATAGCTTGTGCCTTAAGCATTTTATATCTTTGGTCCTACCATCTGCTGAGTTGAGTTTCTCTAAAATAATGAGTTCACTCTCCTTGCAAATGCCAGCGCTTCCTTTCTTCAGGCCACAACTGTATGATGAAAAAACTCAAATGGTCAATCTGGTATTTGGCTGAGTTTGAGTGTGGTGGTTCAACTGCAAAGCCTCAGATGAATTGGTTGCAATGTGCAAAATCTTAATTTCATTATTCAGAATGCTAAGAATTATTCTAGGAAAAGTTACTTGTTATCATGAACTGTTACACTGTAGTGCCTGTGTTAACAATAACCATACCTACCAACTCTTCAGAATATTTTGTTAACTACTTTACAGGTATTATTTCATGAATATTCCATGTAAAATGAAATCATTAAAACTCTATTACAAATAAACGTACTAAAATTCAAAGAAGTGGCCCAACTTAACTTCTGTAAATAATCAACCTAGAAAAAAGAAGAACAGTTTTGGTTCCAAATTGCTTTTTTAAATATTACATTATTTTGGGAGGCCAAGGCAGGTGGATCACGAGGTCAGGAGATCAAGACCATCCTGGCCAACATGGTGAAACCCCATCTCTACTAAAAAATACGAAAATTAGCTGGGCGTGGTGGTGAATGCCTGTAGTCCCAGCTACTTGGGAAGCTGAAGGCAGGAGAATTGCTTGAACCCGGGAGGTGGAGGTTGCAGTGAGCCAAGATCACGCCACTGCACTCCAGCCTGGTACCTGGCAACAGAGCGAGACTCTGTCTCAAAAAAATAAAAAAAAAATTACATTAGACTGCTTTTCCAAACTAAATATTTTATTATTATTATTATTATTATTTTGAGACAGAGTTTCACTCTTGTTGCCCACGCTGCAGTGTGATCTTGCCTCACTGCAACCTCTGTCTCTCAGGTTTAAGTGATTCTCCTGGATCAGCCTCCTGAGTAGCTGAGATTACAGGCACGTGCCACCATGCTCAGCTAATTTTTATATTTTTAGTATAGGCGGGGTTTTGCCATGTTGGCCAGGCTGGTCTCACAATCCTGACCTCAAGTGACCCACTCAACCTTTAGCCTCCCAAAGTGTTGGGATTACAGGTGTGAGCCACCATACCCGGCCTAAATATATAATTTTTAAAAATTAATAATAACTACACTTCATTGCTGCAGATTTTTGTGATCAGAAATGGTATCACCAGTCTCTCATTACAGTTCTACTCCCAAGTTATATGGAGGGATTTACCTTTACTGTCATATAATCAGAAATTTTTGGAAGTCACAAAATCTATTCCTACATTCAAGTGCAGATTCTGACTTATGAACTATGTATCTTTAGGAAAGTTTATTAACCTTACTGAACATAGGTTCCCTAATCTGTGAATAGTACCTTTATAAGAATGCAATTACGAATGCTATGTGGGAAACAAACAACAACCACAAAGCACTAAGAGTGTCTGGCATATTATAGCTACTAAATAATAACTAAACCTTTTTACGAGAAAGGGACTGTTATTTGGGAGTTTATTCTTTTTCTCTTAAATAAAATTTAAGAGTGGCCAACTTTACATTGAATTTCCAACATTGAATGTGGTTAGTCACAAGCAGCAAAAATCCACTCAATTTTTTTTTTCTTCTTTTGAGATGGAGTCTTTCTTGTCCTGTCGCCCAGGCTGGAGTGAAGTGATGTGATCTCAGCTCACTGCAATCTCTACCTCCTGGGTTCAAGCAGATTCTCCTGCCTCAGCCTCCCAAGTAACTGGGATTACAGGTGCCAGCCACCACACTTGGCTAATTTTTGTAATTTTAATAGAGATGGGTTTTCACCATGTTGGCCAGGCTGGTCTTGCACATGTATGTATTCATCTGGAGCATGCTTTCTAGGCCAAATGCCATTTTCATAGGGTCCAGTCTATGTTTCTGAGATTTGTATGAGCTTATCATTGTTTGATATATAATTACTCAAAAGTGAATATCACTCATTTTTAAAACTCTTGATTTCCTCCTTCCCAAGCGGAGAATTTCTCTCTCTCTCTCTCTCTCTCTCTCTCTCTCTCTATTTAGGTTGAGAGAGAGAGAGAGATAGAAGTAAAGATATCAGTATCAATTTAGAGGCATAGATATCAATATTATTGACATAGAGATATAAATAACTGGTAGAGTGTTTTTATGGCTATAGACACATAGATATTTATATCCATATTTATGTATCTATATCTCTCCCTATGTATACATAGAGAGAGAGAAGGGATAGACTATGAAATTTTCTTTACAGAGAAATATTGGTGAATGTTATTGTGAGCAAAATTGGAAATGGGTTAGGTTAAGAGAAATTCTTTTGTGTAGTTGTAAATTATAGTAAAAATATAATTACATCCATTTCTACATTTAACACAAGGGCACTAGTTATGTTTCGAGATATTTATGTACAGCCATAATAAAAATGCGTCTATATCCACAAATTTGTTTTCATTTCATTCCACACAACACAATTATTGTAAACATCAAGAATTGGGAGCTATTGAACAGATGGTGTATTAGTGTCTTAATTCTTGATCTTTATTCTAGTAAATCCTTCCATTTCATATCCTTTCCACAAATCCTATGGCCACTCAAGGCATGATGAATGATTTTTTAAAATGCTGCTTTAATGTTGATGTCATTGTTTTGTGTTTTATCATTTCAAACAAATATGTAAATGCAGCTGTCCAATAGGATAATGAGACCACATTAAACTCTTCAAATATTTAAAGCAGACATATCCTAACATACCAGCAGGTCCTGAATAAGCTTAATGCAGTTTCTTGCTACCAGCATGCCTAATGGTTTTTACTATTTTTGATATATAATATCTCTTAAGTTGATTCTCTAACTTAGATCTATGTTTCTTTCTGCAAGATAGACACTTAATCATTGTTACTGATTGAATATGTATTCATTCTATTTAACAAAGAAAAACATAAGTAAATATACATTCTTGTGGTTTAAAAGGAGTTTACACAAAGACTATACGTGTGCATATATTTATGCAGTTTAATTTTACCAAAAGAAACACATAAATATCTTAAATGCCTGAATTTTGCTATAAATTTTTTTTTAAATGCTTGTTTCCTCAATCAAGTTATATAGGATACAACATTTTAAAGTATTTAATCTAGAGAGTTGTGACAACATTTCAATAAATAATACTTATTTCCTTACCTCCCTCCTGACTTATATTAGTCTTCAAGTTACCAACTGAATTTGCACAGTCAAAAAATTCTTCTTCAAGAATTTCAAAAATAATTTATGTATTACTTGAACTTTTAAAATAAATAATTGTTTCTAATCATCAGCATATCATTTCTCCTAACTCTGAATAAATTTACATATGCCTTCTTGGGTTGATGTGTTAGACATCTGTGAAAAGAAAAGTCCTTGAAAGAAAATGGGTGAATCTGGGTTACATGTGAATTGCTGATAAACTGAAAACTGCCAACAGAGGAAAATTGGATAGTGCCCTACTTACGTAACTGTTAAATAGACTCTGATTCTCACATACATATTTTTATTCCTGATGAGTATTTGTTGCATCTTACAGAATAATAATATAAATGTGTCTTTTGGGGAGCCTGTGGTTGATTGTACTAGCTGTGGTTTGAGCATTTGCTGTAGTTGGCCATATCCAGAGTCATAGTCTCTTCAAATGTTCTGGTTTAACGTGTATGTAAAATACTCTATGCCCAAGGCCCATGTAGTGAAAATCTCCTTCACTAAACACCTTAATGGGCCTAGGATTAAGATGGCACAGGGGCTTTTTCCACTACCTATCTAAGTGATGATTTTATTTCAATAGTATGCAAAATGTGAACAATATTATGTGTATTATTAGTTATTTAAACATGTTGTAAATAATGCACTAAAATACCGAGAAAAGAATAATTTTATGGTGAGAAAAAAAGAGAGAGGAAAATGGGCATTCATTAGATGTATATTAGGTGTTACACAAGAGGGCTGTCTGATTCACATTTGCTTTCCCATGTAATGCCACCACCAGCTTATAAGATATCATTACTTCATTTGAAAACTTCAGAAAAGTTCAGCAATGTGACCAGGGTCTTACAACTATGAAACATCTGTGACTTCAAGTATATATTCATGCATAATCATTTACTTTGGCATGCTAACCTGGGTTCTACTTCTGTAAAGATCATGGAAAAAGCTACATAAACTTTGTGATCTGTCAAAGTGGTTGGGGCAAACAATCTCTAAGTTCCACTAGAGTGCCAAACACTTATGATGCAAATATAAATAAATTTTCTCTTTGCTATGTTCATCATGTTTCTCAGTATGCTGAGATACCAAACTGGCCTTCCAGACTAAGAAAAATAATTTGTCTAAATAACCAAGATGGCAAAGATGTCCAGATAAACATACAAAAAACACTCTAGCCTTAAATCACATTTCTTTTCTTTTCCCCAATTTAACTACTATTTCAATATCATTTATAGAAAAAGAGATATGCCTCTGGATATGCTAGTATAGTCAATTAAACATGGTGGTCTGTATTATGAACAGATGAATTAGAAAAGTAGGACTACTTAAATGAGCATAACAAAATATTCCATATAAATATTCATTTATATATACATAAATATGGGTTAACTCATGTTCAAATGCAACCTGTACATATATTGCTGCAGATTAGTAACCATGTTTCACAGTATAATGTTAAAACACACTTTCAGTGTATATATCTGAGCCATTCAAATACATTTTAAAATATCAATTTGTTCAGAGCTTCAACTAAAGTTTATTTGATATTTTATTATTTTATTTATTTATTCTCTTTCACCTTACATTATTTTTTAAATGATAAAAAGACACACTGAATGAAGGAGAACACTCTTGCTATTTTTTTCTCATTTGGTTCACATTTAGTCAAAGAAAGTACAAACATTTTTCTGTTGAATAGAATCAGCACCACTTCATCAATTAGGTCACAGCTTCCTGCCATTTAAAACTGACAGGAAAAGCAAAATGTACCGGACTGCAGTACTGGAGATAGTTATTAGGCATCCCAAGGATCCCTGGTTCTACATTTGACCTCAAATTCTTTCTGCCAAAAACTTGTAATTATTAGGAGGGTCTTGGCCACTGGCCTCGTGAGACAAAAGAAAAATGGCTTAAATCTCTAAAATACTAAAGTAAGCCTGATTTTATGTTGCAGTTGGATGCACTGGATCATCAAAATAAAAGTCTTGCCATAAATAATTAATAATAAATATTCAAAGATAAGTTTTATGTGACTGATAGAAAGATGGTCAAGCATAGACATAAAGTGAATGAAAAAGATTTTACTATGAGCTCACCCCTCACAGTAAGGAAACAAAGTAATGTAGAAGTGTGGTTAAGAGGACAGGCTTTGAAGTCAGAGCATATGGGTTTACATTTTAGTATGAATACTCACTAGTTGTGTGACCTTAGCCAAGTCTTTTGATCTCTCTAGTCATAATTTACGGAATGATCTGTAAAACAGAAATATTAATATCATCTCTCAAAGGGACTCATTTTGAGAATTAAATTGAATTATTATGAAAATTAGTTTGCACATTAATTGGCACCAAGTAAACACTCTAAGAATATTAAACACCATGGTTATTATCATTTAGAAAACTGACATCATTAAATGCACACATAGTTTGAAGTGCTTCATTCTGGCTAAAGCAAAACACACAATATCAAAAATATATAAAATATTTAATATTAAAACACAATATAAAGTATTTTGTGGTCATTAATTTATTTTATTGTATGATAGTATGTGCATATATTGACATCATAGATGGAAAATAAACAAACACAATTAGAGTGTCAATTGTTTTAGAGAACTAAAATATCAATATTTTTAAATATTCACAATTAATAAACAACATACATATCTCAAAGCAAATTGTATGTGTGTATGGATGTATACATACATGCATATATATATTACAAGTTGATATTCATAGCAAATCACCTAGTAAAATCTACCTTGTGAGTATTGTATTTTAAAAAGAGAATCATAGTATAGGTATGTCCATTTCCATATACACACTATGGCCCACAAATTATTTAATATTTATTTTTTAAATGTATGAAAATGCTGTGCAATTGTATCCTGTTTCATAGACACATAAAAAATTTTTAATCTGAAGCAGAATATAATTGGCATTGCTCTGAGACTATTGTTCACATGATTAAGCTTCAGTGACTTTGTTTGCAAAACCAAAATCAGTAGAGTGATTTGGTTGTGTTTCATTAATAAAGGATATAAAGTTACTTTCAATTTGTAGAAGATCATAAAAGGACCTGCCACAGTTTAGCCAGGAGAACACTAAAAAATCAGATGTTTATGACTATTGATTTTCATTAAAACAAGATAAAGCTGTGGAATTGTATTGTATATGAAGTAATATAATATTGTTTTCTAATTGTTAACTTAGAATTTCATTGTTAATTATAAACCTCATTAAATTCAGTTTTATTCTCAAAACCACTCAACAAATTAATTAATGGATAAGCAAGTAAATACAAATTGGATAATGTCACACAGGGAAGCTGTGATTTTTTTCAGCGAATATCTTTAAGCATATATTGGCATTTATTATATCTGAACATAATAGGCAATTAACTACTGCCCAGGAACACAGCTATCTTAAGATAATCTTGAAATATTTCTCCCAAAAGTTTATCTCTAAAATCATTTCCCAGTTGGTACTTAATCACAAAACTCAATAGGTAACAAAGCCCAACCCCGAATGTGGCTTTCAATTTTATATTCCCTATTATTACAATCACCTTATTTAGGTTTTAATCATTAAGCTGATTGCGTTGCTGCACAAGGTCAAGAAGCACTTGTAGAATCAGAAACCTCAAAGTGGTTATGGACTGGCTATTCAGGACTTTTCTTCACTTGCTTAAGCTCCGCCCCATCTGAAACGTCTTCCCTGCTAGAAGCTCACTAGGAGAAAATGACCAGTGCAAAGCTCAGACCTTATCCACCAGAAACCTTGCATGGGACACCTCACCTTTTCAGCACCTCCTGCCGTAACTGGACGAAAGTGCTGAAGGGACAGCTCCCAGTGATTTATGTCTCAGCAAGCGCTCCCAGAAAGACAGCACCCATCCCCTCTCTGCTACAAACAGCCATTCACAAAATCGGAGGAGGAAACCACAGTCATCGCTGATTCCTTGGAAATTTAGTTAGACTGATGTTGAAACACCCCCCCCTTTCCTAGTGTATAATTATTTGTGGGTGGAGAGCTACCAGGGAGGGCAATAGAAGAGGCCAGAGAGGGGACGAAAAAAATAAAGTAGACACGGATTTTGTCCTGACTTCTAAAAATTCCTCCTCTCCCTCTCCCATTTTCCTAATCTGAGAATCATGGAGCTCGAGGCAAAGACATGATTCCGAAAATGGAGATGGGACTCTCAAACCTAGAAATGATCAGGGTGATTTATTAGTTAAATATTCCTCGTCCAGGAACCCCGCACAATTCAGAGGTAACAGCGCCTGCGTTTTCTCCATGATAACACAGACAAACAGTTGTCTCCAAAGATTAAAAAAACAACAACAACCCGGTTTCGGAGGGTGTTTTTGCTGTCCTCTAAGCCACAGAAGAAGGTGGGCTGGAAAGCGCTCCCATCCTGAGAAAGTGCGAAAGACTCACCAAACCCAGTCCCAATTTCCTACCTGCCAGAACTCTTTCCTACCATCCGTCACCATTCGTGACTCTGCAAGACACGGGGACTTAGACATATGTGTGGGAGTGTGTGTGTGAGGGAGAGAAGCGAGACGAGTGCTCTCTCCACACGTGTAACCCTGCATCTCCCTGTTTCAGAGCTTGAGTTCATTCATATGCAGGCAGCGGTTTCATATCTGATCAAAGGTAGAATAGTTGCACGGAACAGTTGTATTTTTAATGGGCTCACCTTAAAATCGGGTGTTCGTAGATTGCAAGTGTGAAAAGACTCTAAGTGCAGTCCGTGTGTCTCTCACCCTTTCTACCCTTCCCTCCCCCATGGCCGCTCCCCTCAAGAAGGGAAAGCTTGCAGCAGATTGTAGAAGGATTTGAGCCTGCAGCTAGAGAGAAGGGGATTAGGGCCAGAGTGGTGCAAGTTAAATTGTGCTGCATATAAAAAATGGGCGGATTGGTCTCCAGATCCAGAGGCTGGTACCACCTTCCTTTCTAAAATAAAATCTCTCTGGCATGAAGTCACCGCCTATTTCACATCCGGTTTGCCCTGGGACGTATTACTACTGTCTTGGTAAAGAGAAATCTTTTGTTGTATAGCTGCAGATTGGATATTGGGAAGCAAATTTGGGTGTGAAATCTTCAGCAGAGGAGCACGCAGAGTCCATGATGGCTCAGACCGAGTGAGTGAGAAGCTGAGCGAGGACGCCCCTCGGATCCGGCGCGCCCGGACTCGCAGACTCGCGCCGGCTCCAATCTCCACGATTTTCTCTCCCAGACTTTTCCCCGGTCTTGAGAGATCCTGTGTCCAGAGGGGGCCCGAGGTAAGTGCCACTTTGGACCACGATACACAGACAGAGCTTGGAACGTGGCTTTTCCTGGCTGGAGACACAGGAATGTTATAGTGGGGGGGTGGAGATGGGGGTAGAAAGAGACAGAGAGAGAGAGAGAGAAGAGGGAGAGCGATCGAGCGAGCGAGGGAGCGAGCAGGACAGGAGCCTGATCCCACAGCAGGTAGAAACAACGAAATGTTTTTCTTTCAGGGTGAAACCGCAGCAACATAAGAGCATTATTTTTCCGCTGTCTTTCCTCTTTTCTTCCCCGCTTTCTTAGGCGTATTTGACTGTATTCCGCAGGGTGGGTGGTGGCATGTTGTTTTGGTCTTTTTTTTTTTTTTTTTCCTGCAAGAGGGAGCTGGGGTGAGTTGGGGAGGGGCGTTGGGGGCCATCATCTAAAGTTTAAGACGCTGAGACAGAAAACCTGTCTCGCTGTTCTATCCCGGGGAAGGCACTCTCTGGTCCTGGCTGCAAAATCTCTTTTCTCCTTTCCAGTGGCCGCTGGTGAAATGCCCTCTGGTGTAGGGGGTCTCTCTCATTCGGAACACGAAAACTCAACTTATTCTTTGATATGGGTGGTATGGGATGGTGATGTTTGGAGTGTGTGTCTGGGGGAGGGGTCGATGAAAGTAAAAAGTGATAAGACTGCAGCTTAGCCTTTCTTTTAAACTATTATGTTTGTATTTGCAAGAAACTTTCTTACTCAACAACTCAAATGCCATGATAGGTTTGTTTTTCTCTTTTAAAAATGTCAGAGGAGGGCAAAAAGCTGTGGTGCTTTGTCTCAGGGTTTTGCTGTGTTTTGTTTACCCCTTCGGATATTCAGTATTTTTAAAAAGAGTAACAAAAATTAATAGGACTAAGAGAAGTTGTTTTTCCCTCATAACAAATGTTAAACATTATAAGAGGGTAAATTTAAATTTTGCAAGTAAGATGTAGTATTTTAACATATTTATCTAAGATTTCTTGTCATAGTCAACTTATCTGTTTCAAAACCAGTCACTAAATTACTAAATTGAGTAAAAGCTATGATGAGGCTCACAATTCTTATCTCTAGACCATTTCGCTCTAAACATATTATGTTTCATTGCTTACATGCCTGTTTGTAATGGTTTTTAGTGATTTAAATGATTCCCGAGAGTGTAGAAAGCATTTTATGGATGTATCGAAAAGCATACCATGTTAAGCTATAGTGTTTAATGAAAACAAAAAAGCTTTAAAAGCCTTGCAATCTATTAATCACTTACCCTACTAAGGAGTATAGATTAAATACTTTTAACATTTCTCATATTATGATTGGAATTAATTACAGCACATTAAAATGTTACCATATGCTCCTTATCCAGGTAGTGCATTGAATTTTGAAAACGGACTCAACACATAGACTATATACAATTTTAATTCTCTAAGCTTTCTGTACTCCTCCAGTTCTCTAGCATTCCACTACCAAGTCTAAATTCAACAATCAGATGATGATTGATTGCACTTTACCTAAGAGGTAAAAAAGAACCCCTTATTCATGCAAAGCAAAGCACTCGAGCTTCCATCTGTTTGAGAGGAAACATTTTCTAGCAGCAACCTGGCAGAATTTGAGAGGGCTTGAAAGATATGTGTGGGCATGTTTGTGTGGACTTGTGTGTGTGTGTGGTTCATATGTAAGAGAGATCAGCACATGGCTTGACTATAAAGTGTGTCCTTTAGCCTCACAGAAACATTAGGAAGCATATTTAGCAGAGCAGTCACAGGCACAGAATACAAGCACGACTCTGGCATTCAACAGTGTGTTTCCTATGTTTTTAAATAGAGATAAATACAGTTGCTCCTGAAATCAAATTACCTGCAGAATTCAAAGAGGAATTCAGCCATCACAACACATTAACCTATCCCATCCTATCTCTAAATAAATTCTTCCTGTTAGAGACACCAGCTTAAAAATTTTAATGTACAGTTTACTGTGGAAACTCAAATCATAAAGGTTCAAATTTTCATATGATGAATATCAAGAAGAGAATAAACTAAACTATATTCTAAATATAAAACCTAGAGATAAACAACTCACAGTTTTTATGTTGAGCAATACTGTCACCTGAAAGCTTTTCAACTTGTATTCTTTTACAGGAGAATAAGGACACTGATATATTTCTGAATGGAGAAATGGAAGGGAGAGTGGAGAATGGATGGTCCAGGTTTCCATTGCTTCCAATGAGGTGTCATATCCCAGTGAGGTCATTTCCTGACTTCAAAGCATTCATCTAAACTGCCTCAGTCAGCCCCAGTGGTTATAACCTGATGTTTCTTGCTAGAGACATTGATCTCTACTTATTCTACTTTTCAGCTGCTCCAGCTCGCGATGAGGAAAAGTCCAGGTCTGCCTGATTATCTTTGGGCCTGGATTCTCCTTCTGAGCACATTGACTGGAAGAAGGTGGGGACATTTTTTTTTAAATCTGCATGAAAATTTCTGTAATTTTTCATTTATTTTATCAGGGGGAAAAATTGTCCTCAGATGCATTTATGACTAAGGGAATTCAGAAAACTTAACTGCAATAATTTCCAGCTAAGAATAAAGAGGAACAGTATGAAAAAAATAATCATTTTATTTGCATGTTAGTTAGAATACACCTAAAAAGCCATTGTTAAGACACTTATTAATTCAACATTTAAGTCTTACATTGAACTTTTCAGTGTTCAGCTAGAACTGAACAAAACATGTGATTTCCTAATTCATAAAAAAAGTTACCCAATTAGTGGTTGCATATCGTGTAAGCTGATTATGCAGCAAGAAAATTTCTAGCCAGTTGCAAAGATCACACTTTTTGTATATATAGAAATGGAAAGTTTTAAATAATATCTGCAATTTGAAAATCATGTCTCTATAAATGCATGTGCTTATCATGTTTTGAAATCGTTATCTATATAACCAGTAAAGGTGGACTACATGAGACAAATATTCAAGAACTTTAGTAACATCGAATTTCCCCATTTAAATGTACCTACTATGAAAACAAAGTTTGAAAAACAATTACTAATTGTTTATTAAGCTTAACCATAGTCAAAATTATTTTCTAATGAATCAATCAAGCATGGGAAATTAATATAGTAGAAATTATTTAAATGACCGAGTGTTTCAGATTTTTCTTTATCTGATTTTGTATTTTTTGTGTAGCCTATTCCTGTGGCCCATAAGAAAGTCAGACATAATATAAAAATATGAGTTTCTTCGAAATTCAATGACAAGTGAACTCTAAAGAGTTAAAATAGGGAGATGTAATAGTCTAGAAAGACACTTGAATTTAGAAAGATTTATTTTAATTCAGAAGTT
Organism: Cacajao melanocephalus; assembly: GCA_963573385.1. Taxonomy (NCBI): domain Eukaryota; kingdom Metazoa; phylum Chordata; class Mammalia; order Primates; family Pitheciidae; genus Cacajao; species Cacajao melanocephalus. The sequence goes on from CAUYLG010067018.1 coordinate 75,594, forward strand.
GTCTGTTGTTGTTTTCTTGTTATTGTGTATGGTAAACACTGACAGACATGCATTATTATCAAATACCCTTAATGTGAGAAGTTAAATGTCTTTACTGCTTTTGAAAAATTATATCAAGTGTTACTATTGCAATGACCTGTAGATGGAGTTAGTGCACAGTGTTTCATTATATAGTGGTTCATACGGAATCAAAATCAGGTACTGAAACTGGCATTTCTCTTCAAAATATATATTCAGTTTAGGAAACACTACATTGGCAGGAGCGTTTAATACCAAATGGATAGCCATCTAATTCCTAGGGTTTTTCTCTTGCAATTACAACTTGACATAGTAAGTTGGAAGTAAAGATGGAGACTCATTAAAAAATTACGTAAAAGAAAGATTTCCACTTCAGTTGGGAAAGCAGAACTGGTTGTGGGGAAAAGGCAGTGGTCTCTTTGGGCATTTGTATTCCAATGCAAACAATTGGTGAAAACATTTGTAAGATAAAACCAGGAAGAAAAGCATTTTCTGAATTTTGTATAAGCTGTAAAAACTTACAGGGTTTAGATAAAGGTAATAAACACTTTATATTCTAAGGATTGTTTTAACAATTTAATTTTACTTCATCATGTTACCCCATCTCATGTTTTCCTTCTTCTCATTATATTGCTTCTTCCTTAGAGTTCCTGATCAGGCCTTCCTCATAACTTAGGGTGTTCTAACATTTCTTTTCCATTTTTATCAAGATGACCTTCCAGTATCCTTGAAAGATGCATGCATGACAATTGACTTTGTGACAATGAGGTTTTTTTAAAATAAATAATTGCATTCATAAAACTATTGTTGCCTTACTGCTGTCATCTGCCAATGAGACATACTGGAAGACACTTAGCTTGTTGGATATTTGATTTAAAAACCAGCAAGATGCTTAATTTTGCTAAAAGAGAGTAAGCCCTCAATCTGCATGGCATGAGTGTTGAAATTAGGGGAATGAAAATTTGTTTCATAGAGTCATATTATATATATCCAATATTATGGATAGCCTTTAGTTTTAGTAAGTTTATCAAATTAAGACTTTATCAGAAAAATAGCCATTGCATTTTGCCGATAGAAAATTAATTACCTGCAAAACAGTGTTTGTTTTTGAAATGATATTTTGATTATATTTCTTGCTGCTGTCAAGTAAGTGAATTCTGGTTTCAAATGTTACTATTTTTCTTATATTTATCAATAACATCAGCACACAGAAGTGCAGCCCAAAGCACATTAAGTAGAAAGTATGGGAGTGATAGATTTGTAGCAGTTTCTTAGTTTACACCCTATATTCATTTTTCTTTTGTATTCAAGGTCAGAACTATGATTGAAATATATCAGTAAATGTGATCCATCCTAATATAGAAAACACTTCTCTCAAAGGATTTTGGAGTTGTCATACTAATCATCAAATCAAATATGATTCAAGGAGCATAGATAGCAATGTGATTGATGTAGGAAATACACAATTTTTGAACAGAGATCACTATGCGGTTGAAACGCAAAGACTGATAATGGTAAGGGATACAAACTACATCGTCAACTAGTAACATTTAAATATAAATAATTATGCCAATATAGAAGAAGGGAAATAAAGTTTCAGACTAAAATTTGAAGAAAGCTAGATTCTAGGTCAAGTTTTGCTCACAAATAGGTGTACCTTCTTAAACAAAATCCTAAAACTATACGATAGCTTAGTAAACCATAAATTAAGATTATTGAACTTGATCTTTTCAAAGGTTCTTTTTACATCTTAGACTAGAAATAATAAAAATTAATTAGTTGTGTGAATAGACAAATTTTAATAACTGGGTCCTGAATCTTAAGAGGAATGGAAATTTGCACACTGATGTAAAAATAGAATTATCTAAGAAATAAGTTTTATCTATGTTTCTCATCTAAATCTCTTACAAGAACATCAAAAAAGAAAAAAAAAAAAAAACTACCCTGCCAAAACACAGATCTATAAGAAGTGGATGAAAGAAGGGATGTTGGTAGGTAAAAACTTAGGCTTTTGCTACATGTTAAATTAAAACACACACACACACACACACACACACACAATTATTTTGGTAACTTTTTTTTAATTTGGAAAGAAGTTTCCCAGATTTTTAAAAAATGTGCATTAGCATTCTTACTTGCTGAGAGAAGACATGCATTACAACATAATATACATGTTGAGAATTCAAAAAGTAAATGGACAGAAGTCATTTCTTATAATTTTCCTTTCACATTTAACGAATAAAAATTTAAAATAGCTTATAAACCATGAAGAAAAATATAACTAAATGCCCAGAGTTTAAAAATAACATTCTTTTTTTACCTTGTGAAAAATAATTTTCAAGTTAAGATTCAGTGGAAAGCAAGGTAGAAAAACTGAGAAAGGTTTCGTTTGGAAAGAGGTTTTAGTAGAAATGTATAATTTAGCTATTGCTTCTCTTTATGGTTTTTCAGCTATGGACAGCAGTCATTGCAAGATGAACTTAAAGACAATACCACTGTCTTCACCAGGATTTTGGACAGACTCCTAGATGGTTATGACAATCGCCTGAGACCAGGATTGGGAGGTAGGTTGCATTTGCTGTATTTTTGTTTTAGAGAATAACATGAAATCTTTACCTTTACAGCCTTACTTTACTTCTAAATAGTCAAATAATAAGGATGGTAACATTTAATTTAATGACGAATTTATTTTTAATTGATCACTCAATGTTAATTCAAGTTGCCATGTAGTTTCATATCCATATGTGGTAAAAGGCAGACACAAACTTCTCATAATGACATGAAGGAGATGCTGCATTTACGTGGTAAGCACGGTACTTTCTGTGTAATGATTTTATTATGTAGGTAAAAACTGGGATAATATTCTCTCTTCCAGCACAAAGACTGCAGCCATTTCACCTGGTACTGCTATGTCTGCATTGAATTCCAACAGGGGTATCTTTGATTCTATTGGTTCAAACATTTATTTTGGAATATTAGATATTGATCTACTATTATGTGTTAAATTGCCACCACCTCTAGGATAATAGGGGAGTGAGATAGATGGTAGTGTTGTAATTTAACTGTGCATTTGAACTTATACCCTAATTTTCTGCAGTACAATTTTATTTTTCTTGGTTTATCAATTACTCGGTTATATTGATACATTTCTGCTTAGGAAGAAGACAACACTTAATAACCCAATATGTATAACAATAAGAGTAAATAGTTATAGGAATGGCACACATTTGAATAACACTTGAATAAGATAATCAAAGTATCTTATTTGTTAAACAAAGACTAATGAAGCCAAATCAAAATATTGATCACAGAGTAAAACAAGTGAAGCAAGGAAATAAATTATCGTTCAAAGTCACACAGAAAACCAAGGTTAAAATCCATGATTCCCAACTATAGCTGATACTGAACCTTTCCTAAAGCATTTGTAGAAACTATTTTATAGCAATATTTAAATAGTAATTAAATGGCAATATTAAGAAAGCCACCTCTTCTTCATCTAGATAGCACAGATAAGCAAAGAATAAAAAGCTTACAAATTCAAGCAATGATTTTACAATTAAATGATTGACTTTTTAAGGAATATTGTGCATAGTGTAATGACATGAATGTGCATTATGGGTCTATTTTGAAGCTGCCAAATGTGATTAGTGTCTCAGAAGTTTAAGGGGAACTGCCTTGTGAAAGACACAACCCAAATATATGTCAAAAGTCTTACCAGGTGTCCTTTCTAATCAGTTTCAAACATTCATTTTAAGACATACTATACAAATTTCCTCAGGTTTAGACTTCAGCAAGTATTCATTTAAGTTTTTAGAAAAAAATTATTTAAGGCTAAATAGAGTGGTCACAAAATGGGGAGCCTAATTGTATATATGATATGTAAAAATATTGCTTGTGTACCTTTAAGCATCTCAATTGGCTTCACAAGTTTTTCTTGATTTATAAAATTTGCAATAAATTACAAAACTATCTAGATGAGGAACATACAAAAAGAGGAAATAGCCAGGCTAGTGTTATAAATTTTACATAGAAAGACTTTTGAAAATATTGGTTGGAATGTATCTGATCACTTTACTGAATCTCCTTCCTGTCCTATGATATCATTCCCTAAAAAATCAGCAGAATTTTACAACATATTTTAATACTTTCTCTTCATTCTAGTTTAGAAAATTCTAATTAATATTTTGACATGTAAATATGAATATTATCTGACAGATTTGTGCATAGTCTTCAATTTATTAAATAATTTTACACACAAGCTTTTAAAATACTACCCATGTGGATATATTATGGTTCAGAGAACAAATAACAAGCTGTGAGTGTTCATTTCCAATTAATTGTATATAATAACTCCTTAATAAATGTACACATTAACCCTTTCATCAAATATCATTTTAGCAGAAATCACTTTAACTAATCTTTATATGCACTCCTAGACCCTGGAGAGCCATAGACTCTGAAGATATATAGATTAGACTAAGAGTATATTGAAAAGCTAATTTTCAATACTGGTGATTTGCTTATAAGAATAACTATGTTAATTCACACTGGCACATTGCTATTTTTGTAGAATCTACTTCTATCATCTATTTAATCCAGGAAAACAACAAAAAACAGATATGTATTTAAAGAGCAGAAATAGTAGTTTTCCAAGTATAGATATGCCATCTTCCTTAATATGCTATAATAATCTCAGGACTTGAGAAAATTAACAGTGGATATGCTTTAATCTTTAGTAAGATTATTTTTTTCCGATATTTCTGATCTCTGGTAACAATAAGTTTTGAGATTATGATAGAAATTAAAGCAAACAAAAAAGTAGCTCAAATATTTTATCTATTTTTATTCTAAACATCCTATTGGAATGCAGTACACTTAAATGTGATGAATTTGAGATTTATGAAAAAACTCTGATACTGACTAAACTTATTTTTTTATATTCCTTTTTGGATTTTAAAAAAAATCCTTAAAGAATAAAATGGCATGTGTTTATTACTTATATCTACAGAATCATCAATATTTTAAAGTACATTTAGAAAAGGTATCTGTAATTAGAGAACTATAGTTTAAAATACTAAGTATAGTTTTAAGACATCTTGAGAAATATAACCAGTTATAGACTTAGAGAAACATGATAATACCATTAATGCTGGCTGTTATTAAGTTGACATTTTGTGTATTTTTAAAATTTTTCCATATTCAAAGTATTTAATTTCATTCCTTTATCATAAATTTTTGCTACTTTAAGTATGATGTGCTTTCCAGTAGAACGCCATTGCAAAACAGGCCCTCTCCTTTTATTTATTTTTTTACAGGAGCCACTTGCCTTCAGATGAAAAGACTATGTAAAGGAAATATGTGAGATTATCATTACCTTATAAGAGAGTAAAAGTTTTAGTAATTTTATGATCATAGCTAAGATAATTTCCTCTTGCAAGGTAAAGGTGCCACTGGCTTCTTTCTTAAGACAAAAGTCTTGTTTTATAAAAGTAACAATATTATGCAAAAGGCAGGGATTTTGCTTCTGAATGTCATCAGAAAATAGAAAAATGCAGTAAGCTAAGACTTGAGACTAATACAAGAAACTCTTCTTTTGCAAATTCATCATGACCTGTTTTTTAAGAAACACACACTGCATCAGAAGGTGTAGCACTGCTCTTAGTAGATATATACCTTGGGCTCAAAAACTAGAAATGAAATCTACAACTTGGTTAATCTAGATGACAGGAAACAGTTTGCAAATATTGTAAAACTATTTTAAAAGGCTGCATTTTCAGGGATAAGATTAATCATGAGAAACTGCAAATAAAAAGATGACTAATAAAGAGAAATCTCTAGGAAGGTATTTTTAAAGGTAGGAGAACTACAGAGGATTAGAATATGTGGAATTCTAAAAATTTAATATAGTCTGTTTGGGATGTAAAGAGAAAAATAAGTTAGCTATGTTCGTAATTTATGTACAAAGTCAGTGAAGAAACATTTAAATAGACTTGAGTTAAAATAATCAGTATCCAGAAAATACAAATAAAATTATTAGCAATTGCTAAATTCATTCTTGTTTGTAATCTCTTTGGTGGCAAGATGTGGGGGGCTGCTTATTTCTTGCAATTAGAAGCTGAGTAATGTTTTTGAAAGAACTCTTACCTAAAGCATGGTCAGTGTAGAATAATAAAATAAGGGAAAAAGGACAAAAGTCAGAAAAATTGGAAAAGAAGAAAGAAAAAGTTAAACAAAGTAAAGGAAAGCAAATGAGGATAGAAAATAAAGAGAGAACAGAGAGGAGTGAGAGGAATTGATGAAGCAAAAGACAGCAACAAAGAGGAAATGATAAAGGAGAGGAATTGATCTCATGAGCCTGGGGAGACTCAAGTGTCCCTTGATCAATTTATATGGCTCTTTTAGTTTTAAATCAGGACGAAACCAAAATTTTTCTAGGAAATTCATTTTCCCAAGTTTTTTCCTCTTTGCCTGTATTACAATAAATGAAGGAATCCTGGTTGTTCTCCAGCTTCCTAAAAAATTAAATACTGCTCCTGCTGAACTGCACCCATCTGCATGAAATTTCAGTCACTTTCATATTGGCTTCCCCTGCACTTTGGGTGTGGTACAAAAATAATCCATAAACAGAGATATGAAGCTGAATTTTGAAGGAAGATAATCAGGCTTTTATGGATATTTAATACTCTTCAAGTGATATGTTTCTCCTCCCTTTTGCCCCACCATATACACAGGCTACACTTTATTTATGATAAGCCAAAATCCCAGGTGAGCCCCACTGATGTACAGTTTATCACCAAGAGGCCATGCAACCAAGCTAATGGTTTCTCCTTCTCCTGTGCACATACTCATTTTCACCCATCTAACTTACAAAAGACATTTTACTCTATAAACACATTGACTTCACTTCTTGGAAAACAAATTAGGGCAGATGCTTCTTTAACTAGAACACAAACATGATATAGCTGAAGGAATGAGGTCTTAAATGAAAGAATTTCAGAAGAAAGAACTTTTCACCCTCTCTCTCCCTAACTACCATTATGTAGTTCCTGGAAATATTGTTATAATGATCTACATCAGTCTTAAACTTAATATCCCTTTATGATATTATAGATGATAAATGCCTCTCAAAGGTTCTGTCATCAAACCACATAGGTAAAGACAGCAAAGGAAACAGAGATGGATATGTATTCCTAAAACGACAAACCCTGAGAGAAGAGTGGAGAGGTAGATGATAGAGAAGTAAAACTGTAGCTAGAGAATAGACTATCTTTATTCCTGCTATACTTTTAACAGAAATTTAGTTAACATATTCTTTTTTTTTCTGTAAGTGTTGTAGATTTGGATTTTTTGGTTTTGGGGGTTTTGTTTTGTTTTCATTTTTAGATTTTCTTTGACAGTATCAAGTAACAAAGCGTTTGTAACTGGAGCTATGTCTGAATGTATTTAAACACCAACATATTATTTAAAAAGTCATTTATGCCTCAAAGCAGACTTTCTTTTTATTATCATATATTTTTAAATCTTGAATTATGCATGCCAATAGAAAACCTTTAAGACTAACCTTTAGGCTAATTATTTCAAGAGATCTCAGCTTTAAAATGTAAGAATTCCCAACTCCTAATGCAAGGCAACTGGGTGGGAAATTCCCTACAGTTGAGAAGATGTTTCTGGTTTCTTAGAGAATTGGCTTGGGTTTTGGGTTCCATTTCTTTACATAAAAATAAGAAAAAGTGGCAAACTAAGAGTGCTCTATAAAGAAAAATTATTTTTTGTGCAACTTTGTAAAGCTTAGATGACCCAAGGATAGGGAAAGCAGCATAGTTTAATTCTTTTAAAATGTAACTTCACTCTATCTTGAGATAATAAGATGTCTGATATTCATGTGATATTTTATATTTTAATATTCCGTGTAATATTGAGATTAGAGAGAATCATTTTGTTCATGTTCAACTAATGTTAAAATACCCATTTTGTATTTATATTAAAAAATTCAAAAAAATGGGACAAAATAATTTCTGTCACAATGTGATAGCATTAGATAGAATAAAAAGTCTAAATTACTGACAATTTCAAAAAAAAAATTAAAAGAAGTTTAGGTTTATTCAATCCCTTGCTGTTGTTGTATTTACTTTACCAGAGAATAGCCTTTAGTATTATGTTTTGAAATTCTACTCTGGATTCCTTCCTTTTGAATTTGCTGTCATTTTCTCTGTTGCTTTTAATGCAAGGTGTGGAGCAGATGCTCAGACTTTGGCAAAATGCAGTCCATTTCCACAGAAATGCTATATCTTAACAGTTCATAATTCAGCTAAATTTCAGAGAAAATATAGTTACCAAAACCCCAAGAGGAATTGTTAAAATGAACAGAGAATGCCTTTTAACATTTACTGGCTGAGGTCTACCGTCAGCTCATGGAGCCAGCTTGTCTATTGAATCTAACCTAAATACCCGAAGTAATGTTCTAGCATGTTTAGAAAACTTCATACTCTCATCTTTTCTGTTATATGTAAACCATCTACCTGATCAGTGCCAATATTTTCCTGAGATAAAATGAAACCACTGCAATGTTTGTCTTTCTGTGCCTGCCTTATTTCATTTAGCACAATCACTTCCAGTTGCACTCATGTTACAGGTTCTCACTTATTTGCGAGATCTAAAATGAAAGCAATTAAACTCATGGAGATAGAGAGTAAAAGGATGGTTATCAGACCCAGTAGGGTAATGGGGGGGGGGGAGGTGGAAATGGTTAATGGGTACAAAAAATAGGAAGAATGAGTAAAACCTAGTATTTAATAGCACAAGACAGTAACTATAGTCAATAATAATATAACTGGACATTTTAAAATAACTAAAAGAGTGTAATTAGATTGTTTTAACACAAAGAATAAATGCTTGAGGGGATGAATGTGATTATTCTGCATTGCATGCCTGTATCAAAACATCTCATGTACCACATAAATATATACACCCACTATGTATCCACAAATATGAAAAATGAAAACATGTTTGAAAAATGAAAACATGTTTATAAAATCAACCACTGCAACTTCGCCCAAATTATAAAGGGCACAGTATTAGTACACAGTTATGGTTTATTTTTATTGTGTAGCTACTCTTGACCTTTTTTATAGTTTCCATTTCCCATGTTGATTCTAGTAGCAATGTGGGATTTAAAAAAATGTTGTCTATAGATCATTGCTTTTTTTTCTGACAGAATCAGAATTCTAAATTTGAAAAATAATGTATTGTTCCTGAGATGAGAATCTTGTTTACTGTATGTCACCGATGGCCGTTTTTGGAAAACTTAAGAGAAAGCAAGTCCCTAAGAAATGGTATATGTCTGTAAGATTGTTAATAGTATTATTATTCTGCTATAACAAAAATGCTACTCTGAGAGTGGGAAATAGGATGACTGACAGCTATCGCAGTTTGTACAATTTTGATCAAGAATTATACTGATTACACATTGCATGCTTGTATCCAAACATCTCATGTACTCCATAAATGCATACACCTATTATGTACTCACAACAATTAAAAATTATAAAAATTTAAAAAAGACTTCTACTGGCCAGAAGAAACCCATTTCTCCAATAGCAAAATGCACATTCTCTAAAGGTTAGCCCTCTCTCAATAGAAACTGCTCATATCACAGTATAAGGAGGGAATTTATCAGTGGAAATAAGATAAATAGGTCCTGCAACAATATTGACCTTTCTTCCTAGGAAATGATTGTATCGTCTGAGTTCTTGGAATCCCAAAATATCAAAAAATCAAGGATTGGTCAAACACCTTGAAATTTGAGTGTCTACGCCCATATCCAGATTCAGTAGCTGAAAACAGCCAAAGTTAAATATCTCTACATAACAACTAGGGGAGAAGTTCCCAGTTTTCCTAAGGCATTAACTGAATGGAGATGAAGGACAGGGGACAAAAATGGTGCTCAAATCACACAAGTCAGCAGGGAGCTGGAATATTGCCTTATCCAGGAGTATACATTGATGTTTATGTAGGAGCCCAGGATATTTTCAATTTCCAAACAGGACCATTTTAAAGTAGGGTTCTGAGATACATTTTATTATAATGACTAATGTCAGTCCATTTAGTCTCCATGTAGTGCCTACCTCTGTGAATCAATAGACACAAAACAGCTTAAGTAAGGCAATAGGCCTCCTTCGTGAGTATGAACCCAAGGAACTGGGTCTAGTGAATATTAATCTGAGTTCCTCAGTAGACAGCATTTCCAGGAAAAATATGGCCAATGTCATATTAAATAAACAGTTATGTAGCATTACTAATAAAATACCACCTACAATTCTTCATTATTCATTCCCTCCACCATTTTTTTATTACAGTCACTTTTGCAATTCACTATTCACACAGCATCAGCCATCTTCTTAGATGGCAAGTAACATCATTTCATTTAATTACCCAAAAGCTTCCTACTGCATTAAAATAAAGGTCAACTGCTAGCTGAAATGCACAGAACTCTTCAGATATGGTCCCATTTACCTCTAGATTATCATGTTGTACCAAGATCATCAGCATCACCAGGCTCCAGATATACTGGACTTTCTGTTTCTTAAACATAACACATTTATTTTCACCTCAGATCCTTTGCCTGCTTCTTTTTTCCCCCTTTCCTTAATGTATTTCCCTGGATCTGTATGTTACTAAGTTTTTCCCATCTTTAAAGTCTCATTTCAAGTTTTCTCTTCCAAAGACATTTTTTTCAGAGCATTTATAATCAGAATTTAATTAGCAGAATGTGTGTATATGTGTTTGTGCATAATTATATAGGCACGTACATCATCTCTATCTCCTATTCTGTCTAAAATATGTTTTTCCTAAAATAAGTGTGAGTTTTGCTAGAGAGGAACAGAAGCACTTTCACTTTTACTCATCATTGTGTTACTGTTACCTAGAATAGTGCCTAAGTGGCACATAGAAAATCTTTAGTATTTATTGACTAAATTAATGGATCCAATAGATGCCTCTCAAAGTGTTTTTGGCACCACAGTGTTATTTGAACTTCACTCCAATGCTATGTAGTTGTTTGAGCAGGTATTATTTCTTTGTTCAAAATGTAAGAATAGAGACTCAGAGAGATTACAGGATTGTACCTAAACTCACACAGCTTGTTCTCGAGAAAAAGCAGAGTTTAAATCTGAGTGTTTAGATGCTTAATCTAATGTACTTACTGCGTATTTTACTTCTCTGCTTTTCTCATTTTTGCCTCCAGTACTAATCTCATCTTTTTGACTTATTGCTTCAAAACGTACATTATTTCAAAACTTAGCAGGATATCAACATTGTAGAAAATTCCCAGGAAAAAACAGATTAACTGCTGTTTAGGAGTTAGGGAAAGTAATATAGAATTTGTATATATGTTTGTACACATATAGTGTGTATAGACATATGTATAAACACAAATGTATGCATCTTACACATTGAAGGGTGTGCTTGTTTAAAGACTGAGTTTACTAGATTTATCACCAAATTCTTAACTTATGTTGATGTATTATTTTGAGATACCTCTAACTACAGTAACAACCACCATCATCACCATCATCATGATTCTTTTTTAATAACTTCATTCAATGATTTTCCCTAGAAAACTTGCACAGGTATATACATTTATCCTTAAAGAATATTTTGGGTGCAGAGGCTTATGTCTGTAATCCCAGAACCCTTGGAAGCTGAGTCTGGAGGTTAATGTGAGCCCAGGAGTTCAAGACCAGCCTGGACAACATAAGGAGACTTGTCTCTATTTTTAAAAAGTAGCTGGGCATGGCGGTGTGGGCCTTTAATCCCAGCAACTCAAGAAGGTGAGGTGGAAGGATCACTTGAGCCCAGGAGGTTGAGGCTACAGTGAGACAGAAGTCACTGCACTGTAGCCCAGGAAACAGAATGAGACCCTCTCTCAAAAACCAGAATGTTTTGACTTTATTTTTACATGTGACATGGAAGAACTATTGTGAATAAAATATTCTTAAAACTCTTTGATTAATCATCTCCTTGAACATTTCTTCCAAACATCTTATTTTAATTGGTTTTCATTTTCAGACAATTTCCTAGTTATATTGATAGCTCACTCATATTTAGCTTTGGCTAGGTGTATAATAATTTTAGATAGACTCTCTTAGAAGTCTATCTAAGCCTTTTAGATAGAAATACTTTCTTGGAAGTCTATCTAACTTCTGACTTGTGTTGTATGCTCTTAGAATATAATTGAAGCATAAAAAATTTGTTGACTTTTCTTCATGTGATCTGCAGAAAGTCCTTAGGTACTTTCCAGTTATTTCTAATAGCATTTTAGAATATGGTGCTTAGTCAATAAATTCTGCTACTAGAGCACATGATTTAGATTCTAATGTTCCTCAAATAATAAATAATTATACTCTGTGGGATCTCATTGGGAAGAAGGGTTGAGATGATTAAATTTTTTCAGCACTTGGAGAAAAAGAAGGTTCCTCAAGGATTCCCCTAAATCTCAGTCAAAACACACACACACACACACACACACACACACACACACACACAGACATTTTCCATTTGAGCACAAATAAACATATATTCCATTTGAGCCTGGTCACGGGGTTAAAGAGGTCATGATTTCAACACACATTTTCTTGGACAATAAAAGACAGTTAACTATGTCTCTGTTTTTAATTTGGCTGAACTTGATTTGCAGCAAGGCCTTATCTTAAGCCTTTGTACTTGGGATTATAAACCTTCTATCCTGAAGAAGAATGACTTCATAAACCACTTGGAGAATTCCTGGTGAACTATCATGAAACATATAGTTTTAGTTTATGGAAAATATCCCTTGTCATTGAAAATATACTGGACTAAGTGAGGATGTGGTTTGAGGAAAATCATTAAGTATATACTTGAATAGAAAGTGGATGTGTTAGGCCATTCTTGAATTGCTATGGAGAAATAACTGAGACTGGGGTAATTTATAAAGAAAACAGATTTTTTTTGGCTCACAATTCTGCAGGCTGTACAAGCATGGCACTGCATCTGCTTGGCTTTTGATGAGGGCTTCAGGAAGTTCCAGTCATGGCAGAAGATGAAAGGGGAACAGATGTATCACATAGCAAAAGCCGGAGTAAGAGAAAGAGAGAGAGTTGTGGGCGGGGCGGTGTGTTGGAGGGATGCCACACACTTTAAAATGACCAGATCTCATGTGAACTCAGAGAGAGAGAGCTCACTTATCACCAAGAAGATGGCCAAAGCCATTCATGGGGATCCACTCCCAAAATCCAAACACCTTTCACCATCCCCCACTTCCAAAATTTGGGATTACAGGTCAGCATGAGATTTGGGTGGGACACATAGCCAAACCATATCTCAGTGGATTTATGTGAATGGTGGCATTCCAGGGAATTTCTCTTGTTTTCATATCTGTCTGAGTTTTCTAAACTTATATTTTGAAGGTTTTTTTCCCTGAGAACATAATATATTATATTGTTATATAGCCTCAAGCACACCGTAAAGCTTCTGTAATATCTTAGAGCAGAAGTCTCAGATAATTTGGGGAAACAGGGTAAACAAGGTTGACCACATTTATTTAAGACATGATTTCTCAGAGACATTAGGATGTTAATGTTTCCAACAGCTTTCGATAATTAGCAGTTTTCCAGCCAAAAAGCTTTTTGTTCCACTGGACACTTGCTAAAAGCTGATGACAAATCAAACCAGAGAGAATTTCTTGGGTATGTGGCAAAGGAGATATATTAGAGGGGGAAATGTATGAAAAGTGGTTGTTCCCCTTTTCAAATTATTATATTGCCCCAAGTTCTAGTTAGTATGCAGAATATCATTACTCTCTGCTTCTTCCTCTTCTTATGCCTTCACTCCCCTCTTCCATTTAGTAGTTGGTCACTGCAACCTCCAACAGGCAAATTTCAGTATTGAGGTATGCTTGAGGTGTATATAATAATATAATACATTATGTTGTTAGAAAAAAAACCCTTCAAAATATAAGTTTAGAAAACTCAGAAAGATATGAAAACAAGTAAAATTCCCTGGAATGCCACAAATCTTGCAACATAAAGCCTAAGGATTGAGAGTATGCTTGGAGGAGAAAAGTAAGAAATAGCAAAAATCAGGAACTTCTGAAGGATACAGGTAAGGTTAGCGATCATGGTGAGAAGGTCTTTCACGAGACTCATGTGGGGACACCCAGTCAGGGCACTTGTCTAGTGATGTTGGAATGGAGTATTGGGAAGTCTCAGAGGCAAGGGTCTAGTAGAAAATAAGATAAAATAACTGAAGATGGTGAACTGGTGTGGTAAATAAGTTTAGGAAAAATGATAAATAAAATGTTAAAGAAACAGACTCTCAACATGTGGTTTTAGTCATGTATGTGAATTTATTTCTATTTTTGCCTTATCTTTAAATGGCACAGTAACAATTATACATGGCTATATATGGATGTAAATTGAACTATATCTTGTACTGTATTTTATTGGCACAATAATCTTTATAAACATACTTTTAAGCCTTTTAAGTAATTTATTATTCAGCATGGTAATCTACTAGCAATCTTAAAATAACAGAGAAAGGCCCATATATTTGCCAAGCGCTCACCTTTCTCCTTCAGGGATTTTTATCATGCTAAATAACACGCTTGGTGGCTCCTAACACCTTTGGTAAACCAATTTTGTAAAGCTAGGGACTTTGTGGAATTACCTTAAAGTGTAGATATTATGCTCTTCCCATATTTAAGAATTACATAATAGTGATAAAGGACTCCCGGAGACCTGACCTTGGCTGCTGAATACGTGTAAGTGTGCAGACAAGGACTGGCAGATATTCCCTAAATGAACATGCATCTCAAAAATAAAAATAATTATATATTAATAAAAATTAACATTTTGATTCCATATATATTACTAAGTTTCATAAAATATTCCTTGTAATTCTTACACTTTGTTATATGAGCAGAAACAAAGAAAAATTGAGTCAACAAATTAAAAAAAAAAGTGTAACAGGAATATCTGACCATATCAAGATTTATGTATAAAGATAATTTAGATTTTGATTCTCCTCAGTCACCCAGCCTGGAAACACCTAATTGCAAGAAGTTTATCTATAAATAATAAGAAATAAAATTATTTACAATAAGGTACACAAATAATTTATGGTGAAAATATGCTCAAGGGTCTGTCATCTTGTCTTTCATACTTTCTTCATGATAATAAAGGTATATTTTATTATAGCAAAGAAAACCCAACTGATTGTACCTTTATTTGATCCACAAAGGGAAATATTGAAAAAAAAGCAGAGAAAAATGTGAGCTCATTTACTATGATAAATTCTTGCTTTTGTGAACATATAGCATAAATTTTCTTTATTATTGTTTTTCATTGAAAGGCAGTCCTGACTTCTAATAAAGAATGAGCTCTTGATGGAGTCTTAAGAAATAACAGATATTTTAACCAAGAAAAAGAAATAATCTAGTAAAAATATATGTGGAAAGAATGTGTGTAATAGAGAAGGACATATACAGGAGAAATGGTGCTAGAACATATGAGAATGGGGTCATCAGAAGAGGAGTATGGCTGAGGCAGCTGAAACAGTGCTGACAACTGTGCCTCTCACACTACACAAAGTTGCTGCAGTGTGCTAAAGCTACAGTCGGAAGTGATTTCTAAAACCACAACTCTTTATTTTCATTGTCATAAGATACTTTCTCATTTTGAACTTTTAAAAGGGTAAATTGCAGATAATTTCTACATCAAGAGGCTCATTTAAGCATTTTGAAGCCAATTCTTTGTTTTGTTTTGTTTTGTTTTGCAGAAAACGTTATATTGGTTATTGATGGGAACATCTCCAATTCCAAATTATTTTTTTAACTGAATTATACATTACATGTAGTGTATAACATGACCTTCTTGAGATGAATTTATATTGAAAGTCTTAAGTCTTCACAAGTAAATTGCTAAGGGAAAAAGGAAAGCTCCTGATTTCTAAAGGACATTATAATTTTATAAATTCAAAGGATTTATAAAAGGTGAATCACCTTTTTAGAGATACCAATACACTGATAAATGAACTGCTTAAGATACTGGGCTGCATTTTTTAGAGCTAAAGGTGAAAGTTATAAAGTCATATTTTTCATTCTCACCCCTCAACTAATTGTTTTCTTTTCTGAAAGCATCGTTTTCCTATCTCTTGGGGAATGTCAGTATTTCTCTGGAAAATGACTATGTTGTCACAGAACTATAATAAATATGCTTTATTGGTTGATATATCCACCATTAGAGGACAATACAATAAAATCACATGGAATGTGAAACAAAATCTATTAAGTGAAGTTTTTCTGTGCCATCATATGTTCTTCTCATCCTGAAAATTGAAGATACTTACATAGGTTGTCATATTTTTCCCAGGGAGTAATTTGGATAACTCAGTTATGATTTAGTACAAGAAAGCAAACATTTATAAAACATACTCTTGAGTTCTTAAAGAGTTAATAAGGCTTGCTAAACTACACTATATTCTTCCTAAGAATAGCTTAAATACCTGGAGGATCTGTCTTGCCATGTAAAAATATTTAAGTTTAAGCCATACAAATATGCTAATGTGTTTTCATTACAATGTGAAGCAATGTAGTATTATTTAGGCAAGTATGTCCATTCTTGAAGAATTCATTAGGCAGCAGCTGAGTTTTCCATAAAGTCTGCCTCCCAAAGTGGCGTATTTAGGCTTCATTCTCCATAGAAAATATTACTTGTGAATTTTTATGTGTAAGCAGTAAATTATCAGGACTACACAGTGGACCAATTTTAGAAATAACTAATCAAAGCCAATAAATTTCCAATTTGGGTGTGTGTATGTGGTGGTGAGATCTAATAAGGACTGCTATAGACACTTACTTGCCCAATTTCCTGCTTCATCAGAGCGTGTAACTGAAGTGAAGACTGATATCTTCGTTACCAGTTTCGGACCCGTTTCAGACCATGATATGGTAAGTGGACACTGTTTCTTTGGTTTTCTTCGAGAATTTTTAAAATTTAACTTGTCAAAGAAAAATATAAACTAAGTTTATAGGGGGCAACCTGAAAAGTCTTGGCTATACCTTTGTGTTTTCTGTATGTAATGTATAAAATGTAATATAATATTTAAACAATAGAAAAATACTTATTTGCTTCCCAGATCAGACCTATTTCCATGGTTTTCAACCAGTACAGTCATCTTTTTTTTTTTTAGTATCTAAAATGATTGCTTTGCCTTGGTTAATATCCTGCGAGCCATATAGTATGAATTACCTTTCATATTATTTAGTAGGCCATGTTGATTCAAGGATGCTAGTTTTCAGGTAACCAGAACTGTTATAGAATGGCTGTAAACATTATGTTCTAAATTATTTTTGGCTATTAAAAGGAAATGAGTGTAAAGATTGACCAGAATTAGACAAAAAAGGCTAAATACTGTACCAGAATTAGACAAAAATTAAAATGCACCAGTAGGAAACACTCTGCTTCACTGCAAAAAGCATTCATTAAATTATTACCAACAGTGGAAATATAATGAATCTATACCTGCTCTTTTTTTCCAGTCCAAATAAATTAACATGAATTTCTCTTCTATCTAATAGGAGTTAATAGAGCTTTACAGAAATTATATAATATTCCTGAATTAATAACAGCCAAGATTCTATATAAGCAAAACATCATAAAGTAGCCATGAAGACATACCATTATAAATATTTCAAAGACATATTAATTGAATACTATTTTTGAAATGCCTCACGTTAGCACCAGCTTTTTGTAAAAGTATTTTGATTGTAAAAAAGCTCAGAGAGATTTAGAATAAAGCTTGAATGGCAGAGTAAAAGTCCTGACAAGTTCTGAGGAAAAAAAGACAACCTGCTTGGCTATATTTAATCTGGTGTTTTTGCAATTGGATTTGTTCAAGGCCTTTTTTTGTCATTTGATCCCTGTTTACATTCCACAGAATTAATATTCTGTGAAGTGAACATTGGGAAATTCTGGCCCAGAGGATAATTAGATATTTTTAGATTTTAAGACAAGCTTTGAAATATACCAAATGGACAAAGTAAAATAGGTGGAGTATATGAGAAGTAACAGAGTGGTAACTAAGAATGTGGGTTTCTGAACAAGATTGCCTGGGTTTATAATTCCAGCTACTTCACACAGAAGGGTATATCCTTTGGGAAGGTACTTAATATCTGTGTGGATCAGTTTCTTCGTGTATAAAGTGGGATTAATAATACCATGCATCAAATTTTAGCCATTACTAATATGCAAGAAATATAAAAGTCAATCATGCTTATGAGTTTATGCATCTGACAATTCATTTGGTACTTATAGTCAGTCTGTAAACCACTTTATTGAAATATCATGTGATGCAATGTATTTTACAAAGTTGACCACTCTCTGAGGACCCATTGTGATTCTCCCTTGTTGGAACTCAGTCTTCCCACACTATTCTCTCATGGTACTTTCATAATTAAGAACATTTGTTAGGTCCCAGTCATGTTTAAGGTCAAATACAAACTCTTCTGCCTATATTCCATACAATCCATAAATGATTTTGCCACTCTTTGTCACTAGTTCCCAATATTATTTGTTTTAGTTCTGCTTTCTGTGAGGCAGTACAGTGTGGGGGTTAGCAGGGCTGGCTCTGGGATTCAAACTGGCTGAATTCAAATCTCACCATCAGCAGAAGCATGACCTTGAACAAATTGCTTAAGCTTATATTATTATAGTGGCCTATTCCCGCAACATTTTTATACATTTTAAATGAGATGTGTAAATAAAGTGTCTATCAATAGTGCTCAATAAATAATAGCTATTATTATTTTTACCTCTGAGCTTCTTATCGTGCCATGCAGACCTAATGGAAATTTCTTCTACTCTCTACCCACCTACATCCTATACTTCCTCAGAGGCCCAAATCAAGACCCAAATGCTTGATGAAATTATTTTTATTAGACCAATAACAAATTGACTTTCCATTTTATATTCTAATCACATTTATTGACTATACAATACATTTTAGCTTTTGGCCACATATACAGTACTGCTTTGTAAAGTTATTTCTCTTATTTATAAATAAATATCTTATTTTCTTAAATTGTTCCCAAAAATGTAAAGACTGAGTGTGTTTCACATCTCTCACAGTATTAGTTCATTGTTACTTTTAAAAAAATGAATTCTTGTGGGACCTAATAAATTATATGCTCTTTCCTATCTGAGTTCTGAAACTATGAGATATAAGACAATAGAGTAGGAGGCATGGGAATGAAAATATCATATATATTACTAATAATGATGATATTATAGAATGTAACTTATATATCTGTAGACAAATGGGTTTGCAGAGAGTAGGCACCAGAATCAACCAGAATAACCCACCCAGTCATAGGCAGTGTTGGCTTTCCTTTGCTGGGGTATAGATTATGCTTGTAAAACTTCCAGCATGGAAGAGCACAACAGGCTTTTTCACTCTTAAAGGCAGCCAGCATCCAAATGGAAGAGACAAGAGAAAAGGACGAATTAGGTAAAATTGATTTCTTTTTCCAAATTTACCTAACAAATTCCCTTTTCCTTTCTTTTCCCCAGTAGAAGAGTGTGAAGGAATAGGGAGCATGCAGAAGTTTTACACTAGCAAAGCTCTTTTCTCATTGATGAAAGCATCAGAGAGGGCATGAAACATTCAAAACATCACACACTGATGAAAATACTCATTTTACTACTTATAATAATATAAAATTTTTAATAGCCATTCTATCTCAGTCTCTGGCACCTGGTGCCTAACAGAGTCAGTGTCTAATAGGAGTTGCTAAAGGATAATACCCAAATGAAGCCACAGGCGATCAAAAGCTTTTCTCTCTTCTTATAAAAAAAGTAAGTGGTATGCCTTTGAGTTATTGGTTCAGACTAATTGTGATTTAATAATCCAATTATGGAGTGTTTCAAACCTTAGAATAGGCTTTTTGATATACCTTTATCCCTGTGATTATCATGATCTACATTTTATATATTACATTGGTCAAATATCAGATAGAAATAATGAAGAGAGTGTTCAACCAACAATATTCCCTATTGCCTAAAATCTCTCAACAAGACAATGTTTCAATTGCTCTGTTGAAGCATCAAATTAGCCATAGGTCTGCCACTGGTTTGCTAGTAGCTGGTAGAAATTGTACATGACCACCTTGCTTTAGAAGATTAATTATTTAAATTATATTATGGGATACTTTATGTACAAGAAGAAGCAGTGTGATTTAGAGATAATCAAAATTAGAAGGCAGAGAGACAAAGCTACTTTTCAAAATGGGAAAAGTTTTGTAGTTTTTAAAGTGAGAACTAATAAATTAATCTATACTAATAACAAGATTGAATGCTTACGACACATTAGGCAACATATGCTTTCTAGATAATATTTCATCTAATCCTCACGCCAAACCTTTTAGCTAAGTGTTGTTCTTATCTACATTTCCCAGAGAAGGAAAGTGACCTGCTTAGCTAAGTGTAGCAACTTGAACCCAAGCTATTTAGCCCTAGAGACTCCATAGCTCCCAAGGCATCTGACTTCATCTGGAATAGAAAACAAAATTAGGGCAACTCTCTAACTTTATTTTAAAAACCATTAATTGGCAATCAAACAGAACATTCCCAGGGCACTAGGTTCTGACAGAAATATCCAGGCAGTACAAACATAGAGCCTTGTTTTCCATAGTGCTTAAAATGTATTAAGTCAAAGTACACACAGATGGTAATAAATGGCACAGGCAGGAACACTTCAATACAATATCTATTTAGGAACATAGAGGATGTTTTGTCCCAGATCATCAGACTAAGACTCACATTCTCCAGGGGCCTACTCTATTGAACAGAGCAACTTAGATTTTTCACTTGAGTCATGGGGGCTGGAGCCTGGAAACTTGAGCAAATAATTTAGTAGAGCTTCTTCTTGGTCTAGTCTCTCTTCCATGAAGTCCCCTCTTTTGCATTCTGTTTTTACTGAACTTGGTAAGTAAAAACTTGGTAACTTAATTTTTGACCACCTTACTTTTCTTAGGTTTTCTTCTCTACAATCCTTCTATAGAAATAGCACATTTTCATGACTGGCTACATAAAAACCCAATATAAATTTGGGTTGATAAAATAATAAAATGGAAGACAGATAAGAATTTCTAACTTTTACTAAGAGCTTCATATGTTCTAGGCACTCTTAAGAGATTTTCTCACAAGTATCAATTCACTTCTCAAAATCACAGAGTGCATTATCCCACTTTATAGATTAAGAAACTGGGGCCTTAGCAAGGATGAAATAATTACCTAAGGCCACTCAGCAGGCAGGTTCAGAACTTACATTCATAACAATTATGCTATAGTTCTGCTGCTCTCCCCCTCTCATTCCAGCTTCTTTAAGAGGGAGCTTTGGCAAGGGGAGGTGGCTCACGCCTGTAATTGGGATTACAATTTGGGAGGCCGAGGCTGACGGATCACTTGAGGTTAGGAGTTCGAGACCAGCCTGACCAACATGGTAAAACCCTGTCTCTACTAATAATACAAAATTAGCCTGGTGTGGTGGCATATGCCTGTAATCTCAGCTACTCAGGAGGCTGGGGCAGGAGAATCGCTTGAACCCAGAAGGCAGAGATTACAGTGAGCCAAGATTGCACAATTGCACTCTGGCCTGGGCAACAAAGAGTGAAACTGCAATTCAAAAAATAAAACAAAACAGAGGGGGCTTTGGCCAATCTTCATCCAGATGTCCATTCTTGGTCTAAGGACCTGTACCCATGGGGGCAAAGTCATCTTATAGAACTAGATTCTGGGAACTACCTGATGCTACCACAGCAATCATACAGGGAGAGTTGTCAGAAATGGGAGACCAAATATTTACACTGTTGGTTAGGTAGAAGCTAATTTTCAGGGACTGCTTTTATTTCACTTTGTATTTCAACTTCTAGCATTGCAGAAAATGGAAATAAAGATTATTCAGTGAATGCCTTGCTGTGTGTGTGTTTGTGCGTGTGTGTGTGTGTGTGTGACTGGTATAATATTTGAAGGAAAATGTCCTAAAGGAATTTGGGGATTCCACTGTCTATAATTAGCATGGATAAATAATAAAGCTGGTGTCAAACATGATAAACAGGATTTTGGTAAGTTTTGACATAATTTTTTGAAATCATTGCCTTTGGGATATATTTTGTCAAAGATTTGGTAATAAATCGAATTTAAGTTTGGTTTATATTTACCATTTATTTTATTTTCAAAAAACCTCCTTGGAGCAAGCAAACAAATGAACCAAATTTTCTAGACTGATGGGAACGTGGTCACATTGGGCATCTTGGAAGTTTGATTTGCAGGTGCCATTCATTCTCTCTACTGTTGACCAATCTTAAAGTCATTCAGTTGGATAGAAACTACAGCTTATATGGCTAAGTCCTGAGTAACAGAAAAATTCATCACATATTATATCCCTACCTCACAAGCTTGTCTGTCATCCAGAGAGGAAAATCTGCACACCCTGAGGTAGATCCATCCACCCAGTTTCCCTAGTAGGCATTGCCACCTTATATCACTTGCTGGTATAATCCACAGACTCCCTTCCCATTCCCCTCCTCATGGAAAATACTATTCTATGCCCATCCTACTCTTTCATGAGTTTTTCTTACAGTGCCCAAGCCTAAACAGTTTCTCCTTTGCTGAATTTACCAAGTCCTTAAGAAATATTTGTTGGTGAATAAATTCCTTTCATGTATTTATCGCAGTGCCTTTCATCTGCCACTTCCAGACACAAATCCTAACCAACAAACAAGGTAACATGTCTTGTCTACAAAGACAGTCTGGCATCATAGTACACTTCCTTGTTTCTATCTCAGTCAGCAATTAGTACTGTATCTGGTGCATTATAATACATTCAACAATAATTGTTAATTACTTGATCAGTAAGGACTCAGTAATGCCAAACGTGCCAGAGAACACACCTTCATTCAGTCTTCACCCAGTATTACTTAAACTCTTGGAAGGAGACATGTAGTTAAGTTCACACACAAAATTCCCAAACACAAACATTGTTTATTTTGTAGGCCCTAAAGATAATATTTATAAATTTTAAAAGACAACTGCTTTGTGATGTAACAGAGCTTAGAGGATTAGGAAAATGGAGCATGATGTTTTCAAATTAGTCTTCCTTCTGGTTTGGAGTATGCTAAGATTAATGGAGAATGTGGTAATCTCTATTTCAAACCATTGAGTTCCAAATTTAGTGCCAGTGTGGCAAGTACTGCAAGAAAGATGGTTATTACCCTTTTCAATTTTAGGAGCTGGTAAGTCACATTGCTTGTTTTCAGATTAGCAGATGTTTGTCTCTGGGTATTGCCATAAGGAATGCTGTGTTTATTCAAATAAATAGATTCCTTGGCTGTGAATGACGATGAGCTTCAAACATTTCTCATGTGGCTTATACACATATACAATCACAAACCCATACACACACACACCAGCACACTCTGCATTCTTATTTTTTGTTCTTTTTCTTTTTGAAAAAAGATCCAAATTACCAGTAGAAGCAGTGTCTTTGTGTTCATAATCTTCTTTAATGTGTAGGAGAATTGAAAGTCTATAGACATTATCTGTGAAAAAAAAGTTTATTTAGCAAAAAAGAAGATGGAATTTTTACACCCATATTGGAATCATAATTTACTTGGGTGTGGGCATGAGTTTTTCAAAGACCATGAGAGGGCCCCCAAAACATTATGCTTTATCTTTGTGGCTGGAATTGTCTAATTTAAACATTTCTTTCTGGGCATAATACCCTCTAACATGAGTTTGTTTTAAAATTGTGATATATTCTATTTCTTCTAGTGCTGCTGTGATAGGGTGGAGGTGGGGTGTTACTTTCCTTTTACATATCTGAGCAGATAATTGGAAAAATTTTTCTGACCAAAAATTATGTCAGGCATTTTAGGTATTTTTTAAAAAATCATTTCACCAACCGGTGATTCACCTGACATCAACATGTATATGCTATCACACGTTTACTTCTAAAAACATCACCTAGCTAACATTATACTTCCAAAATTGCAAAAATTATGCACTGTCTGTGTTAGATATTTGCATTGCAAAATACAGCACAGTGAACTCTTCGTCATTTTCCAAAATTATCTAGGAATATACAATAGATGTATTTTTCCGTCAAAGCTGGAAGGATGAAAGGTTAAAATTTAAAGGACCCATGACAGTCCTCCGGTTAAATAACCTAATGGCAAGTAAAATCTGGACACCGGACACGTTTTTTCACAATGGAAAGAAGTCAGTGGCCCACAACATGACCATGCCCAATAAACTGCTGCGGATCACAGAGGATGGCACCTTGCTGTACACCATGAGGTAAGGATGGCTGCACTGCCATTCATGAATGTTTCTGTACTTCATTCCCTTCCACTTGTAGGCAGACATCAGGCTGATGAGCCATGGTGGAACATTTGCTTCCTTGTTTTTCAACCTTAATAATCTTAAAAATCTCTCCAACCCATTCTAATTCCCTCAATCAAGGATGAATTAGTATTTATGCAAGTCTTTATGTGCTTACATCCAGTTTTATTCTTAAATAATTTTCTGTAACTAGGTGGATTCAATATAAGGAACTTCCTCTCCCTACTATAAAACTCATATATTCCTGCATCCCAGTAAGATCTAGATTACATTTCTAGAAGCTGTCTAAGATGTATATCTGCAACGTTTCTACTAAAAATGAAGTAATAAGACAGAAAATATGGAAAGTTACAAAATTTATAAAACATAGATTCATGTAGACATAGGTATTTGAAGAAGTATTTGAATTCACAATGGCACTGATGGTTAGAATGAGAATATAGATACTCTTAGTTTTGCTCAAACTAAAGACTATGAATACATTTCTGTTTTATAAACATTTCCTCCTCTTTAAGATTGCTACAGAGCTTACCATTTATTAAGTGCTCAATACCTTATGACAGAATGAAAGAAACATGAATCAAATATGGTTTTTGAATTTTATAAAGAAAAAAAGATGTTTAAAACATTCCTCATTTATGAGAAATTAAGAATTGTTCTGAACTCATTCTTGAGAGCAGCAGTAATTTATTCCCAGATGACTTGTTAGATATGTTTTTTACATTTGATCAACACTTTGTAATTCAGATTTTTTCACTTATTTCTTCAGTACAAAAAGGCAATAAAGGCAAAAATCCTCAATTTAGTGGATTATATGCAAACACAGTAATATTTTGCCTTTGAAGAAAGCTGCCAGAATGCCTAGCTTTTCAAACACAAACATCCAAAAGAAAAAATGCTTCAAAAGACACTTTAGATATTGAGGCAGCTAATCAAAATGTAATAGGACTTACTTAAAAAAATCTAAAAGATAGAAATAGAGAACCAATGAACACATGTGTTGAGAACTTTCCTGATTATCTAAACAGGACCTATTTGTATTTGAAATTTGAAATATTCTCCCCTGATGAAATACCCTACACTTGGCTTTGAGCCTAAATCCAGTATTCATTCCTCATAGAAGGCAATTTTCTGAGGAGAGATTTGCATATCCTAAGTAGTTTATTGATTAATGGTTTCTCATGTATGCAATGTTCTTCATCATTATCTAGCCCGTATCTTTCATCTCCTAAAATTTTCCTTTTCTAATGTGTTTTTACTTTCTTCAATCATTTAAGAATGCAATTTAATCATTAATTTACACTTTGTATATTTGCTTTAGTTGGTATTCTAGTCACTTAGTGATTTATTGGCTATAAATCAATCTTACCACATTTCTTGAGCTTATTAATAATATGGGTAAATATACTTACTAAAAATCATATGAAGGACATGAATATAAATTTCCTTATACTTCTACAAACTGAAAGCAAATATATTTCAGTGAGCTTTTTTCTTAGCCATCAAAAATAAAAAACAAGAATAGATTTCACACCCGCAGAACATCCCAGGGACTAGAGAGAAGCACAGCAGAGTCCTAGCTTCATTAGATGGTGAGTTTGTAACTAAAACAAAATAGTTGGCAAGTAGTGAGATCCTAGATGGAGATGTTATATTAATCGTGATTTCTCAAACCCTGAGGACACATTCCCCTTTACCTTTTCCTTCCTTCTTTCATGTGTTTGGTGCTATTTTAGGAAAGGGAGCACAGAGAGATGCACTTAGAACAGGAAAAATTATCTTCTCTTCTGTGCTATCCATGTCTTCCTGTCAACCTAGGATAAATTAGTATTTATGCAAGTGTTTATTTGCTTACATCTAGTTTTATTGTCAATTTGCTGTAGCTTGGTGGATTAGTTAACGGTTGTTTTGGAAAATGTTAACAAGACTTGCCCATTGTACAGTATCAGGAGTTGCCTATTTTCTTAAAGCAAATAAACAAAAGGATAGAATTCACTCATTGTTGTAAATATGTATTTTTGATCATTTGATTATTGAGCTCAGCATAACTCTGCAATCTACACCTGCTTTGTTAATATATTTACTTCAGCTAATAACATTCCACTTGTAATTATCAAGAAATATCTAATCTATATGGCTCTTGTTTGTATTCTATGTATTCCCTTAAGGCTGACAGTGAGAGCCGAATGTCCAATGCATTTGGAGGACTTTCCTATGGATGCCCATGCTTGCCCACTAAAATTTGGAAGCTGTGAGTAAATTTATATTAATTTTTCTTCATCATAAGTCATTAAGCAAGAGATCTCTAACTAGTTATATCTGTGAGAAAAACACATATAAGAGAATCAAGAAAATTTAGAGTAATATACTACATGGGCTTTTCATAAGTAGTGTTCCTTGACTTCACTTTTTAATGTGGCTTCAGGAGACAGGTTATTCTCTATCTGTTGAACTAGAAAGCACGGATTAAACTAGTTAGTGAATAATTCTATTTATGGTACAGTTGTATTTATAGAAAAAGAAGTGAAGTATGGATGCTTCTACCTCATGATAATATTTTCCTCAATTAATGGAGATCATTGTGTCAATTTTATACCTTTACTGACACTTGTTTGATCTTAAAGATCATTATAAGTTTGTTTACCAAATTAAAATGTTGGTAGGTGGCAAAGGGCAATAAGGGTTCCTTAGTAATGAAGTCTACATCTACCTGAAGTTGCAAGAAACACAAATACCCCAATTATAGTCTTAGAACACTACCTGATATGTCTGTATACCTCATGACATTCATGTATATATGCATTAGTGCTCTTGAAAGTATCCTAGATAAATGCCCTTTATAATAACTTTCTGGATTTCAGCTGTTTGAAAATATTCAGAAACACCTTGGAGGAGCCAAGAGAAAATGGCTGTGAGAGTCAGGTTCTCCGATATTTTCTTTACCCTTCTGCTTTCAACTGGTTTACATGCATGGAGTGAGTGGGAATAATGTATTCTTGGTTTTCTGCAGGGGAGTTATGTACAAGGACTGAGTCAACTCCTGGACTACCTAACTGATTTTCTGTTCTCACTAGACAGGCAGTCTAAATGACTATTTTGGTGAAGATATGATTCATAGAAGAATAACAGTGGTAGTGTAGGAAGACAGAAAGTAAAGAAAATAGCAAAGGGCCTTCGGGCTCCTAGCAGCATCAGTCCTGGAGAGAAAATTTTATTTATAAATCCCATTTTGTACTGAAACTCAAAGATAAACTATTTCAAAAACTATAGCCTAAACTGGCATTTGGTGATAACTCCCTTCTCCCTGCTTTTTCCCAATTTAATATACATTCTTTAACATGAACTATTATGTTTTCTCCTGAATAACAGATCCATTTTTAATAATGATAATATGCATTATATGTTACTTGCACATCAGACAGTATATTAAATATTTGTACATCGATAAGTTCATCTAAACCACAATATAACCTTACAGATAGGAAGATTGTACATCAAATCATAGTTTGCCTGGGACAGTACTGGTTTATGCCTAATATACTGGTATAATAATAATTATTATTATTATTGAGACAGAGTTTCACTCTTGTTGACCAGGCTGGAGTGCAATGGCATGATCTTGGCTCACCACAACCTCTGCCTCCTGGATTCAAGTAATTCTCCTGCCTCAGTCTCCTGAGTAGCTGGGATTATAGGCATGCACCACCACACCCGGCTTATTGTATACTTTTAGTAGAGACAGGATTTCTCTATGTTAGTCAGGCTGGTCTTGAACTTCTGACCTCAGGTGATCCACCTGCCTTGGCCTCCCAAAGTTGTGGGATTACAGGCATGAGCCACCATGACCAGCCTTGTATAATTTATTTTTTTTTTAAGAAGCAAGCTCTTGCTCTGTTGCTATGGCTGGAGTGCAGTAGCACAGTCGTGGCTCACTGCAGGCTTGACCTCCTGGGCTCAAGAAATCCATCTGCTTTAGGCTCCTAAGTCCCTAGTACTACAGACAGGTACCACCATGCCTGGCTGATTTGTAACTTTTTTGTATGGTTGTTGTAGAGACAGGGTCCAGCTGTGTTGCCCAGTCTGTCTCGTACACCTGGTCTCAAGCAAACTGTCCACCTTGGCCTCCCTAATTCCTGGGATTATAGGTATAAGCTACAGTGCCTGGCCTGGTATAAATACTAATAATCCCCCCTTTTATCTTAAAAATGTCCTGATTTGAAAAATGAATGACATATTTTTAAAAATTAGTCGGGAATGCTTTCAGCAGTGAGAATAGCTGAAAAAAGGAAAGTTTATCATTTTATATAAGATGTGTGAAAATATTGATAGATGTCTGATTAGTTCAGTATCTTAAAAAGTCTTAAGATGTCTTTAGATTTTCTTTCACATCACAAGATGGCTGCTGTAACTCCAACCATTGCATCTCCAATCATAATAAAAGGTAATAGTAAAAGAAAGGAGTAGTATATAATAAACATAAAAGCTTTCCCTAAAATCCTAATAGAAATCTACTCACACATCTCATTAATCAAACATGTCTCACCCTGCCAATGATATTTGCAAAGAAGGCTGGAAGTAAATATTTTTAATTGGACACATTGTCAACCTGAAGAATATTGGAGGTATTTTAAGAAGAGGTAAATGTATAGTGAGTAGAAAAACAGTGTCTCATATAAGAAAACTGAAGTTAAAGAAAAACAAGCAAGCTGTTTTCCACCTCAGAGCCATATGCTATTTTCTCTGCCTGGATTAGTCTTCCCTTGGTTCTTAGCATGGCTGGCTTCTTCTATCTCTCCACATGCCAGCTTAAATATCATCTCCCAGGGCCTTCTCTGATGATCTTATCAAAATTTGCTTACAGTCCCACCAGTCTTGTTGATCACAATGCACATTTATTTTATACCATTTATCACAGCAATAATGATTCCTTTTATTTATTGGTTAACTTTTTTATTGTCTGGAGACTGTAACCACATGAGAGAAGGACATATTTTATTCAGCATTTCCTAGCACAAAGGCTAATACAATGTAGGTTCTCAATAAATATTTATTGAATGGATAAAGGTTATAAGACGCAGGCTTTAAATGCCTCTTCACTATATAAGCTTAAGAAAAGAGGGTTTAAGACCTTTGGGAAATGAAACAGAACAGACCAGGCATTGGATTTCAGGCTCTGATGGTCGTGCTTAGTGGAAAAGAATAGCGTGGCTGGTTACCACTGCCTGGCACTGGCAGGAGAAGAGGCAGGGGCAATCCATCTGTGGTCAAGTCATTTCTCTGACCTGGTCTGATTAGCATATTTCAAAGGTCAAGAAACTGAGGCAAGAGTAGGCTAAAAATATTTGACTCATTTTTTGAAGTAAACATCTTGCCGAAATATCAGAAAAAAGAATAGGCTAGAGGAATTTTCAATAATTTAGTGGAACAGTGGGTAATAAATGTTTACAAATATTCTGAACCAACCTGATTCATATGGTGATAAAATCTAAAGTTGAGAAGCAGTTTTCCTTACCATTCTTTATTAGATTCTGCTTTTAAAGGCTAAAGTAAAGTTTTTGCTGGTTATGGATAAAGCTCTCTTTATCAGGCCACCTAACCAGAGGACAATGTGCACAATACAGCTGTCATCGTTTCAATGCTTTTGAGAAATACACCAAATAAGGCTTTGAGTCCAAAAAAAGGAGATTTGAGTTATAGATTGTGACATAAAGACCTAGGCAAAAGCTGAATCTAGTAAGGCCTTAATATATGATTGTTTCTTGACTAATTATCAAAAATAATGCATTGTAAACACAGAGAGAGGAATAAGTCAAAATTTGAATGAATTCTGAAAAATACCCAACTTAAGAAATCATTTAGTTCACATGGCTCATACAAATGGAAACACAGAGACTTAAAAAAGTGAAATGACAGTGTCTATCAGCAGCTCTCTGATACTAAATAATATCCGTTCCCAGTGTTTTACCACCACAAAGTTCTTTCATAACACCAAGCAAAACCTTGTTGTCTTTTTAAATTTTATTAATTAATTTTTTTGAGACTTGGTCTCTCTCTGTTGCCCAGGCTGGAGTGCAGTGACACAATCATGGCTTATGGCTGGCTTGAATTCTTGGGCTCAAGTGATCCTCACACCTCAGCCTCCTGAGTACCTGGGGTTACAGATGCATGCCACCGTATGTGGCTAATTTTTGAAGAAATTTTTGTAGAGACAGAGTTTTGCCATTTTTCCCACACTTATCTTGAACTCCTGAGCTCTATATATCTGCCCGTGTCAGCCTTACAAAGTGCCGTGACTACAGAAATGAGCCACCGTGTCTGGCCACCTTGTTGTCTTATTTTTAAAACTTTTCTGGGGCAATATAATGTATTTGAAATTATAACTGAAAATTTTTGACTAATTAGCTGAAGAATCTTTTTAACCTCACTTTTCTTATGCTAATGTGTCCAATCAAGTATGTTTTCACAGGAACTACTCTCTGGTTACTAAAATTTAAGGAAACAGTAGGATATACTATCTTTGCTAAGACCTTGAGTATATCTGTATTCTCCATCTTAAAATTCCAACTTGCATCATGTGAATCTACCCTTCATTTTGGAAGATTTCCACGGAGAGGCATGGATAATGAGTCATCTGCACCTTCACAATGATGTCATTTTTGTAGTAGATGGTCTACACATTTTCATATGCAATGGTGTGTCTATGAAACTGCAAGAAATGAGACACCAAAATTATATAAAATGGCAAGTCAGTGGTAACACATTTTTCCCCATCTACAACTCTATTAGCAGTCCAGTAACAACACGTGACAAAGGATATAAAGACAGGGTGCAGACACTGTTGCTAACAGCAGTGCAATATACATGCAACAATCTTGCATGTTCTTCACATGTACCCCAAAACCTAAAATACAATAAAAATAAAAAAAAAAGGGTTTTAGTTTGTTGTGAAATGAAACAAGATCTAGACCTGGTTTCATCACTAATTGCATGACCACCAAGTATTTTTGCTTAGCTTATGAGAATCTATCTAATTTACAGTTTTGCTTAGAAAAATGCTCATAAACCACAGTAAAGTTGAATGAATAGCATCCTAAGTCTTTATCTTGGTTTTCCCAGAAATTAGTGATGTGCCCTTAAACAAGTCATTTTATTTTTTGCCTCAGTTTACCATCTGTAAAATGCAATTAAACTCTATGACTTTTGAGGCATTTGCAAACTGAACATTCAATCATTCCATGTTACCATAAACTCATTATGTCTTCTTAGGTAAGACACTTCCATAATAATAATATTTTATTATATTTTTAAAAATTACTGAATGTGGTTCTCTATAAATTGTAAACAATAGGGTCCTTCTCAAACTAGTGTGCTCTGTCTTCTTTTAAGAGGTTTTTTTTTTTTTTTTTGAGATGGAGTCTTGCTTGCTCTGTTGCCCAGGCTGCAGTGCAGTGGTACGATCTCAGCTCACTGCAATCTCTGCAATCTCCACCTCCCTGGTTCAAGCGATTCTCCTGCCTCGGCCTCCCTATTAGCTGGGACTACAGGTGTGTGCCACCATGCCTGACTAATTTTTGTATTTTTAGTAGAGACGGGGTTTCAGCATATTGACCAGGCTGGTCTTGAACTCCTGACCTCATGGTTGGCCCTCCTCAGCACCCAAAGTGCTGGGATTACAGGTGTGAGCCACCACACCCGGCCATTCTAAGAGATTTTTAAACTACATTTTACAGCCCTCCTAATAGACACAGTACTCCTAATATACACATTGCTGAAATGCTTTCATTTTTTAAGACTATGAGGATAACCACAATTAAAAAGGAAAAACAAAGATAAATTCAAAATTACCAATTTTTTACTTTTACATGTCTCATGAACCACTAAATTAAGTTTTAGCTCATTCTCTTAAACTTATGGAAAATTTTGTTTTTTTAAAAGCATCTGATTATAAACCAAAGCAGAAATGATATTGAAACTGGCAAGCTACCCTTGTAAAATCAGGGAACATTGGCTACATTTTTCTGCATCACTCACCTCAGTGAAAAGTAAGCACTTTAGAAGCTTTGTTTTAGGGACTAAAAGTCATGGCTCACAACTTTTTTCAGGCAGCCTCATTTTCATGTAAAAAAGCAATCATAGTTTTACACCTCATAATATTTTACCTGGGGCAAATGTTTATTGGACACAACACAAACTCCTGGTCATTTGAGAGAGGATTGGGTCAAACAAAAATGCATTATGACTTTTATGGGCCTTAAACACTTTTGTCTTTGGAGGCCATTCCTCCAAGAAGAAAATTAAAATTATTTTATGACTATGTTGCTACTACAAAGATGAATGTAATCCAGATTAGATTATATTCACTTTATCTTTTGATTTCAAAAAACTTAAAATATTTTTGTGGCCTCCTAAAAGCATTGAGGGCCTTTGGCCCTGCAACAAATGTGCCTAATGGAGAAGTTGGCTGTTGGCCAATGAGTCAAGCTCTTATTATAGGCCAACTTTTTTATGATGCTTTCCCCTCAAAAACAGTGGAAACAGCTTGCTTTTTCTAATGCGATATTTTCTTAAATTTTTAACCTCATTCTGCATCTAAACAGAGGAGAGTACGTACTGTTATTTCAACCTCTGTGAAGTGGGTGTTATAGGACTATAAATCATAAATGCGATGGAATTCCTTCTCTTCTTTCTCTCTCACTCTACACACTCTCCTCATCCAACCTGTGTAAATTATCTATCAGAATTATGACTTAATTTCTCGTTAGGAGATGGCCAAGTTCAAAGTGACATGGCAAATTAAAATGATTGAGACGAAGAGCTACAGAATTTAACTCATCATCATGGAAAATATCCATAAGAAGGATAATCAATAGAAAAGAGGAGAGTAAGCACAGACTTGCTACTATCCCCAGGACAGTATTTTGTCCTTCGTAGACGCTTATAAACATTTGCTGGAAGAGTGAATAAATGACTTTTAAAAATTAGAAAATGTGTTTTAATTTTCCTAAATTAAGGAATGTGCTCTCTTCTTTCTTAGCCTGCCCTCTGGAACCATGATATAGAACATATCAAGCTAATAGAAGGTACCGACTAAATAAGGGAATTGAAGTGGTAAAATATGTGGATAATTTTCTACTGTTTCCTTTTAGATGCTTATACAAGAGCAGAAGTTGTTTATGAATGGACCAGAGAGCCAGCACGCTCAGTGGTTGTAGCAGAAGATGGATCACGTCTAAACCAGTATGATCTTCTTGGACAAACAGTAGACTCTGGAATTGTCCAGTCAAGCACAGGTAAGTGCTATTTTGTTACTTCAAATATGGAAGAAGAAACAGAAAAATACTTTTTGAGAACTCTGTGAGTCCTTCAGTAATACAAGTCTAAGAAAGAACATTTCACTAAACTGGGCATCAGATGAGCTGCGAACTAATGTGAACTCAGTAGACCTGTGACCTTGGACATGTAATTTAATGCCTCTTGGCCTCTGTTTTTGTTTTTTTGTTTGCAAATTGAGAAGCTGGTTCTATGTGATCACTGTAGCACAGCAGGTAGCTATGGGAACTCTTAGAGATGAACATTTGAGTTAAATCCTTACTCCCTGGCCTCATCAGTTGTTTGTAGTTCCCCTACAGGGTGATTGGAAGAAATATATTAAATTCATAAAGAGTACTTATACTATTCCTGAGACATTAAAAGCTTTTCATAAATAACTGTTTATATAGTCTAGGCTCCATTTATTACGGTAAGTTAATGAATTTTGCTAAATTTGTAGTAGTGATTATTACATGTGGGATATCAAAAAACCAGTTCCTTCTACAAATTCATTTCTATCTCTAGCCAAGCATTTTCCACAGCTAAAGCTGAGAGAGACATAACCATTATATTGATCACTCTATGTTGGAATTAAAAGTAGGTAGCATGCCATCCATTTTAGTATACTGACTGATTTACTAATCCTATACTCAGAACTAGATCAGATACTATGAAAAAGCTGGACCCACATCTTTAAAGTTGTTTCAAACAATAAGATAAAAGTTTTATTATTCAAGTATCCATTTTGTACTATCTGAAATGTGATCATCAGACTAGATAATTATAGATAAAAGCTGGACGGCAACAATTAGAAAACATATGCCCCACAAACCCCAATATTCTTTAAGGTTCAATTACTGAAAGCTTTAACAAGGGTCAACAATTATTTTTATGAATGTCTTTCAAAATTTAAGTTGATCTTATTCACTGTTATTTGTGATTTCTAAGGAAACATGATTTAGTAATAAACAAGAAGCGTGGTGCTATTTTTCTCAGAAAAAACTTCCTCAGATTTCAGTCTTTATAATGGGAACCTCACAAGCATAACACACTCAAATAATAGGTCAACCTCTCTTATTATGATTATTGGATAAGTTCTGAGTAATAGGATCTGTCTTTTGCTTGCTATGTTTATGTGTTTTATTTTTTAAAAAATGGAGACTGTGTCTCTGTTTTTCTCTTATTTCAAATCCAAGTGGCATAGTGGAAATGTCATAGGCTTTGCAGTGAGGAAGATGTGAATGCAAGTCCTGCTCCTGTCGCTTAGAAGCCTTGTGACTTTGGGCAAGTCTTTTGTTCATTTGAAAACTCTAGTCTTGCCTAAGGAATGATAATCCTGTATTTTTGTATTAAAGATGAAATAATATAAAATATTGCAGAGTATTATATAGTAGATATTCAAAATGTTAAGTAACACCTATTACTGTAGTCCTGAAATATTCCAAAACATGAAAAATGCTCAAGATTTTTTCTTCTTACAACATAATATGTTGGAAAAGATACTAAAATAAGCTTTGTTTACTTTTTTAAAAAATCTTGAATGCTGTTATAAGCTGGGTATAATGGCAGACACTAATGGTTAAATGATAGGCAAGCTCAGATTTTGCTGTCATGGAATTTGAAGTCTAAGAGAAATTGAACACATAAATTATAATTATCAAAATCGGTAGTAAGTGCTGTGATTAATATTTTTGCAATGGCAGAAACCATGTCCGTCTTCCATACCCTTATTATTTTCTGTAGTAGCTGAGACATAGGAGGCATTGAATAAATATTTTGAATTAATGAATAAAAAATGAATCCAGCCTAAGATGATCTAGGAGAGATTGTTACAGAGGTTGACTTTTCATTTTTAGTCTGAATATATTGGGGGATAAATAATCACTGTTCTAGGCTCCAGGTGTACCAAATACTGCACACATCATTTTTCCTCAAGGAAGTCTCCATCTCTTTTTGTTAGAAAGGAAGTTGGAGAATATTAGGGAAACAATTCAAATGCTGTAGTATGCAGGCCACAGTGCAAATATATATGAAGCCTCAAAGGTTGCTTAGAGAAGAGAATGTTCCTGCTCTAGTTTTATCTTTAACAACCTTAGTCATGTCACTATAACCCTTTTTATGCCCAAGATCCCATGTGTTCAAAATTAGAGGCTTAGTCAAAATAATGGAGGCCTTGTTCTCCTTTGGCTTCCAAAGGTTTCAACTTACCTACACTCTGGACACTCAAAAAGAAAAATCATGCAATCATTCAATAAAATGAGAGACAGTGGCCCAACCCATTGCCATCTATGAGGGCCGACCTCATGGGTTGGGTCCATTAGAAGTAATCATTCTGTGCTAGAGCAGTAAGTTCACCTGCATAAAATGAAAGCTTTTTCCTGTCACCACAAAGTGAATAGTGGGGGGTAAGGAGAATAATGAGAAAATTCTCAAATGGGAGCTCAGTTTGATGTATGTTTCAACTCCACAATAACACGCTGAGTTATACTTCCTCTGGGTCCACTTTAGCTCACCAAGAATCTAACTTGATAGATTTCAGTAGAAAGAAACAGAGACCTTTGTGTAAGGTCTGCAATGCTGTATTTTACATCTCTTCGTGGAGCCCTGAAAACATTAAGATAAATGACCTCAAGTACCACTACCTCCTTGTTTCTGCCAGTAGACTAGAGAATGATGGTGAGAGAGAACACACACATTGAGAAGCATGAGATAAAGGGCAGCTTCTTCTATTTTAAAATTCTCCCTAGGGAGATAATTATTCAAATCCCCTTGGAAGTTTAGAAAGTGCTGTCCTACTTGCCTGCCACCAACACACATATGAAAACATAAATACACGATCCTACTGACCTCTTTCAGGTCAAAATATTTTCTAAATCACTTCATTAATGTAAGAGGGGAAAAGATGGAAATCCTAACATGATATTTGAATTTCTACTTCAGTACAAATGCATTAGAGGTACAATTCCTTCCATGGCTCTGTCATTAAATTTACGGAAAGAATATTTAGTTAGAGTCTTTTTTTTTTTTTTGAAAGAAAGAAAAAGAGAGGAAAGAAAGTGAGAGTGAAAGAAAGAAAAAAAAAGACTGTATGAGAGAAAGAAAGAGGAAGGGAAAGAGGGAGAGAGAACAGGATTCTTGTTCTGCTGCCCAGGCTAGAATGCAGTCTAAAAATGGGTACTTTTAAGTACATTTATTCACCTGGCAGAAAAATACTATTTGCAGAGTATGTGACAGAGAAATAGGAAAATGGGAAGGATGATCCAGTTGGTTTTCAAATCCAATATAAATCTTTATTATTCATTCGTTTATCCATGTATTCCTTAAATCACTTGTTCATTTACTGTATCTGACACTGTGATTGGGCTTGAAGAACAGAGATGAAAGACGCATGACCCCTGCCCTTCAGAAGCTCTTAGTTGAGTGAGATAAATAGTTAACATGTACTGGCACTGTTCTATTCCTCACGTTTGATACTCACAAAAAACCTAGGATTTAGGTAATATTATTATCCTCATTTTACAGATTGGATATATGGGGACCCAGAGAGGTTTAAACATTATTCCAAGGTCACACAGCTGGGAAGTGGCAGAGCTGGGATTTGAACCTGGGTTGCCGACCTGCAGGGTATATACTCTTAACTACATGTCATACCAATAACAGGCAACAGAGACATGTAAGATATGAAAGCATAGTTGTTAACAGTATGAACCCTGAGGTTATACCACAAGGGTTTAAATGCTGGTTTTGCAAATTATTTACTGTGTGACTTTTGACAAGTTTTAAATTTTGTGGGTTTTTTATTTTTGGTATATATCTTTTTCATGAGCTATTGTGAGATGGAAATAAGAAAATGTATGTAAACTGCCTAGAAGGGTATCTGGTTTGTAAAATGTATGCAATAAGTGTCCAATATTACTATTAATAATAAGAGTAAGCTGGTGCAGTGACTCATGCCTATCATCTCAGCACTTTGGGAGTCAGGACAGGCGGTCACTTGAGCCCAGGTGTTGGACACCAGCCTGGGCAACATGGAGAAACACCATCTCTACAAAAAATATAAAAATTAGCTGTACATGGTGTTACATGTCTGTAGTCCCAGCCACTTGGGAGGTTAAAGTGGAAGGATCACCTGAACCCAGAAAAGTAGAAGCTTCATTGAGCTGAGATTACACCACTGCACTTCAACCTGGGTGACAGAGTGAGAGCCTGCCTCAAAATAATAATAATAGTAAACATAGTATAAGGGAACTACATGATGGCATAAAGGAAGAAGAGATCATTTCTACTTGATGTGTCAGGGATGGCATAACCCCTTGTCTCTTCCCACCCTCACCACATTATGCTTTCTAAGTGATTATTTAAGGAGAGCCCATGCAAAAGTTACTACAGTCATTTAAGGGCATAAAATATAATTTATAAAGAAAAATAAAATAATTAAATTGGTCATTAGGCATAATAATAATATCAGTGTCCAGAAAACAATAATAATATAATACCATGTAATGTTTTAAAAACACATACTGATGACTGAAAGTTATCCATATTTACCTAAATAAGTTTGATCTTAAGAAAATTTGGCTAGTTTGGTGAATAAGGAAGTTTCTTCTGAATAACTATTGTTAATCCTCTTTTTTTTTTTTCTTTTTGAGATGGACTCTCTGTTGCCCAGGCTGGGTGCAGTGGCGAGATCTCAGCTCACTGCAACCTCTGCCTCCTAGGTTCAAGCAGTTCTTTGCCTTAGCCTTTGCAGTAGCTGGAATTACAGGCACCCACCATCACGCTCGGCTAATTTTTTTGTATTTTTAGTAGTGATGGGGTTTCACCATCTTGGCCAGGCTGGTCTTGAACTCCTGACCTTGTGATCCACCCACCTTGGCCTTCCAAAGTGCTGGGATTATTGGCATGGGTCACCACACCCAGCCAACTATTGTTAATCCTTAAAGGAGATGACTAAGAAACATCATAGGATTCTCTTTTTTAGATTCAGAGTCCTCTCTGCATGAGTTGATGTACTGATGACCCTGAAGGGTGAAGATAATAAGAAAAGCTGCTGTCTTCTTTAACTATGGAGTAACAATGTGGATCAACATTCATTTAAAGAGCCTAGGGGTTCCCATTTATAAAGCCTAGTACATGATCTCCAGAGAAATCATTATAACTAAAGAACATAAGTTCTAGGGGTGGGGGGAAAAGGTTGTGGTCATTTGGTCAAACCATTTATATTTCAAATGAGGACATGGCCCCAGAGAGGCTAAATGATCTAGAACTATAATCAGTGCTCCCTTATCTCTATTTAGAATCTCTGAAGCAATTAAAAAATGTAACTACCACTTTCTCAATAACATTTTTGATAGAAAATTCCTTTTGCAATATTAGTATCTGTAGAAAACACCAAGTTTAGAATGCTTGGAAGGAAAACGACAGTTTCACAAGCAATCAATATTCAATACAATTTTGTTGAATGACCAAGTGGTTGATTCTCTGAGCTAGAGAAAGAATGCATGCCTGTGATTTTAATCTTTACACTTTAAATCTCCATAGAACTTGAATTTTTAAAAAGTGCTTTCATGCATGTTAATTTTATCCTCACATCATCCTAGGAGACAGTTAAGTTAAATACTGTTATATTAATTGGACAAATCATGAAACTGAAGCCAAATGAACCCAAGCAAGATATTTACCTTCAAGTAGCTAATATTTGAGAAAGCAAAGGTTGAAAGCCAGATCTAAACAAATCTTTAGCATTGTTTTGGAAAATTATATTAGTTTCTTTTCTTCCAATCTCCTTACTTTTGTATTGCAGTATATCAGAAATATTGTCACATCTAATTTACAAGCTTCCTTCAGGGTTAAAGTGCAAGAATATTTGAATTACAATTCTCCTAGACTGTTGAATTAGAGGAAAATAATTTGACATGCTTAGTGCATAAGCACTTGATGTCTAGACATATTATTTCAATCCAATTTAGGTGACTGGGTTTTTTGTTTTCATTGTGTTTTCCTTTCATTTTAAAGCTATTACAACATGATTTTGATGTCGTTGCCCTTTTCTTCCTTATTTAAAAGTTTTGTGCCAACACTCTTAAAATTGTATTTCATTTAAGAAAACATTTCAAAACATTGGAATTCCTTCTATTTTTTCTGTATTCTGTTAGGGAAAAAGTTGTTTGTAAAACAAATATAATGTCAAATAATAGCTCTTCAGATTGCCCCAAATTATTTTCTTTTCAGGATCTTTGCAAAAATGTCATGTTGAGAACAACAAATGATAATGGAATGTATGCAGACACTCATTTTTCTGATGTTATATATAAAGATGGATTGTTTTTCTTTGAGCTGGTGACATTTTGCAGGCTGCAATGGAATGAATTGTTAGGAATAATAATCCATGTCCAAGAGATGGTGAAGTGCAGTATGGGTATGTCCACACAAGACTATATTTTAGCAGAGTTTTTGGAATATTGTTTTTCTACATTTTTCTCAAATTTGTATCACTTCTTTCTTTCCAATTGACCTTAAATATATAACTAGAGGAATACACAGAAAATAGTAAGAAATTAATCTGTTAACATTTCATTTGTACTTTAAGAGAAAGATGTTTGTGAATTTTGTTTTGATTCAGTGACCATAAGCCTCTTGCATACATTTTCACTATAGGAAGATATTAAATACTGAGGATATGGCCAGTTATGCTACATAACCAAATAACTATTCTTCTCTTTAGTTAGTTTTCAGTTTGGTGGGAGGGACATATGTAATTAAATAACTAAAATGCAGAGTATGAGATATTATCATAAATATAAGTAAGAGCTATAAAGTTGAACATAGTAAATGTACAGTAAAGGGCAGGTACTATTATCAATAGCAATTAATAATGAAAGCAGGTGTAAGTGCATAGATAATTTTTTGCTAGAGAAAGCAGGATGTGTTATTCTACTAACATTTCTATGAATTCTTATTGAGGAGAAGTGTGAAGAAATGGAGAAACAAACTAAAATTTATTTTAACATTTTAACATGGTTAAATGGTATCATCTAAATTAGAGCCATTATTCTTTGTTCTTTCTATATTGTACTTCTGACTATTTTGTAGACCGGAAAACTAAGGATAAGATAGTTTAAGTGAGTTACCAAAGGCTACACAGCAAGAAAATAGCAGATCTGGGTTTTGAAGTCAAATTCATTTTCTTCCAAAGCTAATACATTATTCTATAGGACAATTATTTCTGTTCCACTGAGGACTTGATACTTGGGCTGGAACCAACCTATAGATGAGGAAAATATTCAGCTGCAGAAGATGTTAAGTAGAGTTTTATGGGCCAAGATACTGAGATGTTGAAGTGTTTGGAAAGACAAGAGAATTCAGTGCCTATTAGAGCTATACTATATGTAGTCTTAAACACAGATTAGAGAGTTTGCTTTAGAACTGGAGTCAGTTTATACTGTCACACAAGGGAGGGGCAATGTTTGCTACTGGCATCTAGTGACTAGACTGCAGGAATGCTGCTAAACGTTCTATAATGTGTAGGACAGCCACCTTCAATAAATTGATTATCTGGTCAAAAATGTCAATAGTGCTGAGTCTGAGAAAGCCTAATGCTATTAATTGGACTCCTTTTAAGTTACCAAAATAGGGTGGCAGAATCACACAAGTGAAAAAACACGCTGCATCAAAATTTAGGAAAAATTGGTGTTAGGATGTGACTAGAGCCAAACAAGAAACAAATAAAGGCACAAAGGACGGGAGGCAAACAAGACACAATCTACAAAGGAAATACACACAGTGACCATGAGATAAGAAGATATAGAAACAGCAATAATGCCCAAGTGGAACTGAAATTGTGATGATCAACTGACTCCTTCCTCTTTCCTTCCACAGCACTATCTAACAAATAAGGATTAATTCCAGGTTTTTAGCTTAAGTGAACAGACAGTTGGTAGTGCCGTTTGTTAAGAAAGGTTCCCAGTGAAGAAGCAGCATTGCTGTGTGCTGGTCATTCTTTTGTGGAAAAAGTTAGCTGTGAGATTTTTGAACAAATCTAATTGGTGGTATCAGTGAAAAACCAGTATCTGTGGGATGCGATGTTGTCTACTATAGATTTGGGAATACACAATAACAGTTATTTTGAAGATGTGGTCACTTACAGATGTAAATATTTCAGCCATCTGGACATCTAGATAAAGATGACACTACAAGCAGGGGTGAGATGAAGAACTCCTTGTTAGAGACAAGAGAAAGTAAGGAAGAGAGCTGAGGGCAGAATTATACCTCATTTTCTTTAGGAATCCTACCTTTACTTTGAAGAAAAATGAAGAGTGGTATGAAAAATATAAAGAATTTAATAATTTATTGAAATAATCAATAAGTGAACAAAATAAAAATGAGATAAAAAATGAAAATAGAAATCAAGAGTTTGCTATAAACAAGGTAGGGACAGGCATTACTTAAAACTGTGAAGAAGGTGTGTAGTTAGCTCCAACTCCAAGACTGAGAAAAGGGTTTTAGTTATCAAGATTAAGAGGTTCTGAACAGTGGTAGTTACATTATAGGGGCTGAGGTCTGAGGTACATAGACTGAGATAAAAATGTTAGGTCAAGTAGGGAGAAGTTTGGAGAAGAAAAGAAGGAGAAAGGTATGTTCTAAAGAGAATGATGCTTTCTTAGCCATAACATCTGTTTCTTTCCTATTCACCCACAGATAGTTAACCCTATCTTCTGAGTGAATAAGGCTAAACAATTCTAAAATTTTTAATTGAGGAAGTATAAAGCAAAAAGAAAAAATAAGACCCCCCTGCAATTTGGGTTTTGTGTCTACTGCTTCAAATCTCTAACTGAAGTCAGAATTTGGAGTATTTAAGGACCATGGAGAGCACCTGACTAGCCCGCTGTTTCCCAGACCAATCTAGGATTTCGGACAAACTCAAAAGCTGCTTATAAATACAGATTTTCCTGGCAATTCAAAGAAAGGTTTGAGAATCTAGGTGGGATTTGAAGAAATGTATTCTTCAAAAGTTTCCCAGGAGATCCTGGAAAATAAATTTTGAGAAACAATAGATTCTAGCCCACTCTCCTTGTTTTTTAGATCAGGCCACACTAAATTACTCACCTGAAGGTCAAAGAGATACTTAATGCAGTGCCGTAGCTAAAATTAAACTGTCATGATGTACACACTAAAGCTTATTCAGTAGATATTGTGGATCTGCTCTGTAATGGACACACTAGAGATCTGATCTGTTTCTGACCCATTGGTGTGTGTCACAGGGTTTAGCATATTACCTTCTCAGTCAATTTAAGGATTGAAAAGCAAATCCTTAAATATAAGCTCAGATTAGCTCCTTCAATATGTGATGTATTTGAATTAAGAGATGAGAATACCTTTAAAGACTCTGGCACCTCAGTCTCATCCTCAGAGTCGTTTTACTGTGTGTTAAGAATGTTTATTTTGTTTTCTTGATAAAAACTTTTTTCTCCAAGAAAGTATGTGTCTAACTCCCAGGTCTTTGGTACTCATAGTAAATCTCAGAGATAACCTTTTTCCAATTTCAAATTGCTCAACTTTCTTGTCTATTTTACTTCTTAGGAGAATATGTCGTTATGACCACTCATTTTCACTTGAAGAGAAAGATTGGCTACTTTGTTATTCAAACATACCTGCCATGCATAATGACAGTGATTCTCTCACAAGTCTCATTCTGGCTGAACAGAGAGTCTGTACCAGCAAGAACTGTCTTTGGTAAGTGCCAGTCAAGATACACACACAAGGAAGGCTATAGAGGACAAGTGATATCATAGCTGTGGCATTGCAAAGAGAAATAAAAAAAATCATACACTAAAATATGAAGTTCATTCAACAGAAAAGTTCAAGGAATTGCCACTCTTGTTATGGTATATTTTTTTTAAAAAAACTTTATTTAAATAGCATGCTGTTTAGTATATATGAATAGATGTTATTGATGAACATTTGATTTGATATTTTGAGATAAAAATCAGTGACACAGGCACAAAATGCATAATATTAAAAACACATGAATAAAAACTGAATACTTAAAATATATATTTAGAATACATAACATGAATCACTGCATTGTTTGAAAAGCTTAGAAAATATCAGCAGAACTACTTATTTACATTCATAAAAAACAGGGTTTCTTTAAGTAGGGAAACCTAATTAATGACCATCATATCAGTACAGGAAT
The DNA here is from genome assembly GCA_963573385.1 of Cacajao melanocephalus. NCBI lineage: Eukaryota > Metazoa > Chordata > Mammalia > Primates > Pitheciidae > Cacajao > Cacajao melanocephalus. The sequence goes on from CAUYLG010067018.1 coordinate 119,547, forward strand.
ACTTCACTTTCCCTGATGTGTGCACTTCTGTAGAGTTACATGCACTCATTTTTTTCTATTACAATATTTGTAATGATCTACATGCTTCAAGTTAAGAAATCTAATGGAGTATTGTTTAAAGGGTAAACAATCTTTTACTAATAGGAAAACTTCTTTCCTAATGTATTATTTTAGAGTGTGCATATAAAAAGGTATTTCCTGCCTATATTCCAGTATATTATCTCAACTGTATTTTTCAGGATGATAAAAATGAAAGATTCCACTACAATATCTTCTAGAAACAGAATGCAGTAGTGAACTGAACATAAACCACCACTCTCCTTATGAAAATTGCATTCTGAAGCTTAAAATTGAGTAATCATAAAATCATAGATAATACTCATCAAATGCTTTTATACTGGGCACTTTTCTATACAATTAGCCTATATTATTTAACCATAAAACAAATTCTATCTACTATTATTATTTCCATTTTATAAAAGTGAAAGGTAAGGAACAAGAGATTAAGTAATCTGCCCATACTTAGAAGCTATTAGATGGAGTCAGGACTAAGACCCTAGCATTTAGCTCTGGAGTCTGTTCGCCTAATGACAATGTCATATCATCATCTCTGAGCTATACTGCTGCAATGACAACAAATGAAATGGGAGTATTGTGGCCAACTTCATTTGTAAATTCCAAATACATATTTATTGGTGAAAGGTACAATTATCAAGGTTCATTCCACAAATATCAACTAGGTACCTGCTGTTTTTAAAAGGCTGTGTTAAAGGATAAAAGCCTTAAGAAGCTTATAGTCTAAACTGAGGATTATTCATGTTAGGATATTCCTATGATATCATCTTTCAATAATATGTAGGGTATGAAAATTCAGTTATCTCAGAAAAAAAGGAAGACTCTGCCACAAGTACCAGATACATGTATTTTCTTCCCAGCTTGGCAATATGCTTCTAGATTGGCAAACACCTAGTCTTTGCTCTGACAATAACCTAAACATATAGCTAAATTAATATTCAATATAATTGCAGCTACAGACCAAAAGAGCAATTCATTACATACTCATTCTTTCCCATCACTAAGTGCCAATATTAACTAGCAATGCAGTCACTAAAGACTAACTCTTATTAAGATGCTTATCTCTGTATGAGTATGCCTTTTCTCACTAGGAAATTTTAAAAAAAATTAAACACAGGACATATTTATGTTTTGTTTTATTTTATTTTTGTAGTATGAGTACACTATATTGAAAAAGGTTCTTTCAAAGGTAATTTTTCCCCTCCCACTCCAACAAATTCTACCCTTTCAATTTGAAAATTCTTTACAGCATTTCAAATGGTATATAAATCAAAAAACATTGCTATTAACATTTTCAGCCACCTTATATCTCAACTGACTCATGGCCTTTGGTGAACAGAACTATATGTCTGTAAACTCAGTAAATTTAGTTGTGACAAGTATTTTTGTGTTTCAAGTTATTATATGTTGCCAATATTTTAAGTTCACTAGAATCACAAATATAATTTCCTGAACTTTTACCCTTTTAACATTTGTGCTGTACATGTTTCTATGCCTTTTAGTTTGTACTCAGCACATTTTTCTGAGCTCAGTGAGATGTCTAAAAGGACTATGGAGATTTAAAAAGAACAAAACAAATAAACAAAAGTTGTGCTTCGTAACCATTTATTAAAAGACATCCAGAATGAAGCAAAGTCAAAGTTTATGTTATACCTTAAAAGATCATATTCTTGGTTTTCTATGTTGTCTCTCATTTGGAAGCAATGTGGTCACTTAAATTTGCTGTCAAATACATCGAAGTTTGAGATTCAGTCTTACCACCTACCAGCTGTATGGCATTGGCAAATTTACTTCCTCTTATGGAGCTTCAGTTGTCCATAAAATAAGAATACAAGGAAAGGAAAGTAATGCTGTTTTTTAAAAAGTGAGACAAATAAAATAAAATACATACATTGTCAGGTTCGGTACTTGGAACTTCAAAGTTGTTCAACAAATCTATACTCTTTTCTCTTTTCCTATAACAGGAATTGTGTTTTCCTATGGCACAAATTGTATCTTTATGTTATTCATCTTAATTGCTCTTAATTTATGGACACATTTGGTTTAAGAATACTCATTCCCAAATTACTTCAGACAGCTGCCTACATAAACCAAAATTTGAAAAAAATTGGAATGTATTATATTAGGGATTTATCAAAAAGGACGGAAGTTGTCAATTGTAATTAGTTTTGCCCTTATTATCAGGCTAAGTGCTAAACACTTCATTGCATAACCTTATTTAATATTCACAATAACCCTCTAAGTTAAACTTATTAAATCAACTTACAAGAAAAAAAAATTTATAAACCCCAGAAGTTCGGGATTTGAAGGCAATTTTCTCAAGGTCATCCAGCAGTTATAGAATAGGAATTTGAAACTGGGTTGCCCTGGACTTTTAATTACCCTAATATTTGCTCAAGTTAATATTGACATGTAAATTCAGGAGACTGAATTTTGCTGCCAAATATATCCTCATGATAGTCTTGTGAGTGACTGAGTATTTAATCCTCATGACGGTCTTGTGAGTGACTGGGCAAAAATGTCCTTCTCATAGAATTTCAACAATGGTATAGACAGTGGAGAGAATGAAAGACAAGTCATCCCTTTTACAGATATGGGAACAGAGGTCCCTACAAGTTAAATCACTTAGCAGAGGTCATAGAGCTAATAAGTGGTAGGGCTGAGACTAGTCATTGGAAGAGGTCAAAATTGTTTCTACAATATGTAGCCTGATGCAGCCCAAGTGGGTTACTGTGAACTGTTTTTTAAACATTTTCAAATAGTTTAAAGGGAACCTGACAGTTTTATACTTTTGTACTGAGTACAGTATAGTAGGTTGACAGTATTTGGTAAATGAACATTAGAGGATATCATCTCTCCCATACTAGCTTATATAATCATACAAGTAAGCTAAAATGGGCCAACTTGAAAACGTCTTTGAATAGAGGGCATTTTAATCACTAGGGATGAATTTGCAGAGTAAAAAAGATGAAGCAGCCTTATCAGAAAGAAAAAAAGATGTAACATTTGAATCGGAAAAACTGGTGTTCAAATGTTTTGGTACTGCTACTTCTTAGCTGTGTGATATCTAGCAAGTAACATAAAATGTGTATATATATATATATATATACATATGTGAGTGTGTGTGTCTCTATATGTGTATGGGTGTGTGTATATATACACATACATGTCTCTGTCAGTTTTAGGAATTTTTTTTAAAGTAGCTATTTTTGAATCAGGAAAAGTAGTGTAAACGCATGAGCCAATAATGTGGCAATTATCCCCAAATTGTTCAATTATCTATCAATTATCAAAAAGTCATTGGTTTCCTGGTTTATATATTTGGGGTGCATAGAATATTAAACAGAGCTGAGCATCTAGAATTTTCTTGTAGATTACAGATGGTGAAGATCTGTGATGTCTATATCAAGAACTAGGTACAGTAAGGAATGTTATTTCCTGTCTTACCCAGGACACTGTGTTCAAACTGCCCATTTAAAGGCACTTACTGTCTTCTTAACAGCTCCTCAAGAGCAGAGCAATTTATTCCTACAAGGTATCCTCCTCAATACTGCCATTCCATGAATCACAGACTATCCTGCAGTTAAATTAAAACTCATCAATTCCAAACCAAAATAGGATGATTTAGAAACCACATCCTGTCACGATACTGTTGACTTCCTTTTGTTCAAGTAGGCTGTCCTCTCGTGATGAAATTTCATAGTATAAACTGACATCACTTATTTTTTTTCTTTACAGGAGTAACAACCGTGCTCACCATGACAACGTTGAGTATCAGTGCCAGAAACTCCCTCCCTAAGGTGGCTTATGCAACAGCTATGGATTGGTTTATTGCAGTGTGCTATGCCTTTGTGTTCTCAGCTCTGATCGAGTTTGCCACAGTAAACTACTTCACCAAGAGAGGTTATGCATGGGATGGCAAAAGTGTGGTTCCAGAAAAGGTAAATACAGTACATCACTATTAAGTCTCTTTAAACCTACAAAATGAGATGTTTGGACCTGTGGTATTGGATGAACTATGCAGGATAATAAGGATTCTTTTTTTTTATGTCATAAACAATTAAGTGCCATGATAATTTTGTTATCGCTAAAGGCAGAGGTCATTTAGATGAATAGATGTACAAAGTAGAGGAGAGAAAGGAGAGACAAGAAGATGAACACTTCTGGTCAAATATACTTTCCTAGGGTTTCTATTGATTTGAGAACAGTTTTAACAAAGCTGATATTAGAAGCAAATAAAATTGCTCAAATTCTTTATTTACTAAGTGCATTACAATTTTGTAACTTGAAAATCATATTCTTTTGGTTGTTTTCTGAGCCTAAGTATTTGGTCATAAATGTATAACCATAATGCCTCAATTAAATTGAGTTTGCAACATGAACCAACCCCAGTTTTTGGCGAAGTCAAGGTCAAGCACATTTTTTTCTTTCCAAAATAGACCTACTCTTTAGGGATCATAATACACAGAAATTACCAGGAAATGCCTCATGGTAGAAAATGTTCAAGTTACGTTAATAACTGCTTCTCTCAATTAGAACCTATTACAGAGTGTGGGTTTTATGTTACAGCTTGGGAGGAAAGCTCTATTTACGGGGTTTGAAGAAAATGCATGTCAAAATGCAAGTGAACTTTGGGTTGCTGTGATGAAGAGCAGAGATAGAGACAAAAAGATTTTAAGACATTTAGAAATAATCTAGAAGGACTCACTTGACAGCAGCTTTTCTGAAACTTTATTCTACAGAATATTAGTGTTTTAAGATACTCCCTGAAAATTTAGTTCTGTGGTGAAGCCCACTTGAATATTGCTGCATACTGTATTTCCTGGTCACAGTATAGTAAAGAAGCTTAGAAGTTCTATAGTAAAGAAATTGGTTTAACTGTGTTTATCCCATAATTATCCCATAACTAACACAAATGCATTAGATTAAAAAAATCCTCTGTAGTGGTAACATCTACCATATTTAATAAAATCTAAGGTGCTCCACTTCTTGATGGCAAAAGGCTATTAAATACTGTCTGCATTTAAAATGTATTGTAATAAAACAGGCATAAATTATGTTTTTAAAATTTTAAATCAAGCACAGATTTAGGTTCCAAAATAAGGACTACCTTGCTCAGCAACTTATAATTTTGCTTCTCACCGTTTACTAAACAAAATGCTTTACTGTTTCTTTCTACAGCCAAAGAAAGTGAAGGATCCTCTTATTAAGAAAAACAACACTTACGCTCCAACAGCAACCAGCTACACCCCTAATTTGGCCAGGGGTGACCCAGGCTTAGCTACCATTGCTAAAAGTGCAACCATAGAACCCAAAGAGGTCAAGCCCGAAACAAAACCACCAGAACCCAAGAAAACCTTTAACAGTGTCAGCAAAATTGACCGACTGTCAAGAATAGCCTTCCCGCTGCTATTTGGAATCTTTAACTTAGTCTACTGGGCTACGTATTTAAACAGAGAGCCTCAGCTAAAAGCCCCTACACCACATCAATAGATCTTTTACTCACATTCTGTTGTTCAGTCCTCTGCACTGGGAATTTCTTTATGTTCTCAATGCAGTAATTCCCATCTGCTTTATTGCCTCTGTCTTAAAGAATTTGAAAGTTTCCTTATTTTCATAATTCATTTAAGAACAAGAGACCCCTGTCTGGCAGTCTGGAGCAAAGCAGACTATGCAGCTTGGAGACAGGATTCTGAGAGAGCAAGTGAAAGAGCAAAGTCATGTCAGAAGGAGACAGAATGAGAGAGAAAAGGGGGGAAGATGGTTCAAAGATACAAGGAAAAGTAGAAAAAAATTAACACTTAACTATAACCCCTAAGTCATTTGTAGATATATATTTCCAAATATTCTAAAAAGATACTGTATATGTCAAAAATATTTTTATGTGAAGGTGTTTAAAAGGATAAATTATAAATGTTTCATGAAGAAAAATTTAATAATCTGTGTCTTTATTACACAAACTATGGTGTGCTTATGTTTTTGTTTTGCTTTTTAAACTGATGTATAGCTTTAACATTTTGTTTCCAAAGCTGAAGATCCCCATTCTTTCTCTTTGCAAAAAAAAAATGCCTAATGTATTATTTTGTCATAAAATGCTATTTTAAAATTCATGGAACTTTCGTAGGCAAAGGTGCAGTTGCTCATTGTAGAGCACATTTAGTCCAATGAAGACAAATGCTTTAAATAGGCTACTTCACTTTCATCTGAGCTTTTACCACTAGACTCAAGGAAGAATAATTTTAACAGACACATATACTCAATAGAAACTAAACTAAAATAATTTAAAAATATTCCCTTTTTCACCCTATTTTCAGATAGCACATGAGCCCAATACTCACTTAGTTCTCATTATGAAGATGTTTTTAGAAGGGCAAAAATATTTTGCAAGCTCTGGAATTGTTGAATGTATTCTTTTATATAACTATATTAAAAGCTTTAGATTGAAATTTATGACTAGCAAACAGAAATAGAATATATAAACGATATATGTAAATATACCAGCATGAGATTGTACATTTTTTACTTTTTTAAAATCGTGTTCTTAAAATATTGTGTAAGAATCACTGCTCTTAGCTGTTAGAATGTTGTTAAATGCTATGGAAATACATTTAGAGCCCGCATTTAAGAACAGAACAGCAAGTAGGAACCACATGGAACTTAAAACATATGAGTATGAAGTCCACTTACGTAGACAAAACTTATAATTTCCAAACTGTTGTCTAGTATACAGTGATCAGTTGCTATCTGTTCAAGTCATACCACACATTTCCCTATTTTAGGCTATTGTATTATAGAAAGAAAATTGGAAGCATTAGTTGGAGCTAGAAAATGAACTGTATATTATGGCTATATTTGCTAATACCAACTATTTCAATAAGTGTTGTACCATATGTAGCATTAAATATAAAATACATAAAAGAATGTACAGAAAATAGCTTTTATTGGGTAATATTATTACATTTCATTTATACTGTAGCAATATATTTGTAGGCATACTATGTAAGGGCTTTAAATAAAAGAGGTCCATTAATACTTCCTTATAAAAATTCTAGTCTGTTTCGTTACTGCCCAGATGTTTTAGAGATAAATATTTATGCAGAAGGTATTTTTGAAGTCTCCTTTTGTCTGATAGAGTTTAACAGATATTTAAATTTAGTGTTCAGAATCCACAAGTCACGGTCTAAACACACTTAGAATACTACAGCATAAACCTGCTAGCATAATTGCCAAATAAGACAGTTGGGATCCAAACCCAAGTTCTGAGCAATGTTTTTCTCAAAAAGCTGCTATCCAATGATGTAGGAAAATACATTGTGTTTTCCTAAACACACTTTTCTTTTTAAATGTGCTTCATTGTTTGATTTGGTCCTGCCTAAATTTCACAAGCTAGGCCAATGAAGGCTGAATCAAGGACATTTCATCCACCGATATCATGTGTAGATATTATGTATAGAAAATAAAATAAATTATGGCTCTAATTTCTGTGTTGCTGTTTATCTTGTTATTTTTCGGCGTTATCCTAATGTGTTTATTGAGAGCATTTTACCTTCCAGACTTCTCATGGCTAACTTTTGGTCTGTATTTTGCTCATTAGATGTGAATAATTCTTATTAGTCTGCTTTCTGCTATGCAATGACTGCATTTCTATCATTTCTTAGTTTGTTAGTATATGTGGATAGTACTTTACTGTATAAATGATTGCAAAGTTTATCAAAAACAAATTATTCTATGTAGCTTTTCTACAGTGCTTTGCTAAACCATGTAATACTAGTTAAATCTTCCTTGAAAATAAAGATACACTCTTATAGGGGACAGTTCCGGTTTACTCCCAGGAAATTTTTTTAAAAGATGACACTGAATGTTTATTGCACTTTAGTGCAGTGAAGTGGCAATAAAATCTAACATGAATCAAGGTTGTTTATGGCAGATGCATGTGTTGCTTTACAGAGTTTAGCAAAAGCTCTTGATTTTATGTCATACTGTATTCTACTACAATAATAAAGCTAACATTATTCAATAATAAAATGGAATACTTGACTCTCTTTTCATGGTTTCAAAAGGACTTTTCATTGCCCAGTTTTAATGCATTTTTACATTAGAAGCACCTAAAAGTACCAAGTGCTAGCAGGAATCTAGGCCACTAGAGAGATATTTTAAAATATGTCAATAGTATGATCCTAAATTATGATTTTTAAAAGTTATTTATAATATAAGAATGTATTAAACACCTGGTTTCTGGTATTACTAGTAGTACTTTGAAATTTATAAAATATAAACATAACAGAATGAACATGCTGAAATAATGATAGTGGAATTTGTTCATATTTATTGACAGTATAGGAAATTCATTTTCTTTTCTATCATGAGATTCTGATTTAATTGTTTTGAGGTGGCATCTGAGCACTGTAGTTTTATAAGCTACCCTGGTGACTTTCACTATGTAGCCAAAGTTGTTACATTATTAGTACTTTTCATTTTAACTTAAATTCCTTAAGGTTTCTATAACCAAACAGTCAGATCAAGGTAAAAAAATTATAATCACATGAAAGACAATAGAAAAATCATTTCAGTGATAGGCATAAAACCATAATTGGTTTCTACACACCAGACCACATGAGACAAAATTTCTGTTTTAGATGATGGTCTTGCCAGAACAACGTAAATTGTATCCTAACAAATAAAACCTATGTATTCCCTAATAATGACTGACAACTTATAAAAACTCACAATTAAAAATTCTCCAGTAAAATGATTTATTCAAATAAAACTGCCAATATAAACTAGCTGAACCATCACATTTGTTGATTTCTGGGTTCTCATAAAAAAGAATGCAGTGAATGATGACTATTTTGGCTATCAAACCAAATTCATGTCAAGGCTCAACACATAATTATCAAAGAAATCACAATAAGAAAGGGCTTGGCATCATTGCTGACCATCTGTTTGAAATTCATTGTACCAGTTAGTTATAACCTTCTGTTGGAGTTTTCTGAAATCTATCCAGCTCTTATGACCAACAATAATAAACATCTAACTTGAGTATATTATACCCACAATTCAGCAAAATAGTTTAACTTCAAATGTTGATTTGATTTAATTAAACTAAATTCTACTAACATTTGCTGAGTATTTTCCCTGTACTAAATACTGTACTTGATGATTGGGATGTAGAGGTAAATGTGACCATTTTTCTTACAAAAATAATGATTATCCTGAGGAAGGAAAACAATCAGACAAAGATGATAAAATAAGTATGATGATAAAATAGAGGATGCTATGCGGTGCGTAAAAGAAGGGCCTTGTACTCTTCATAAGGTTAGCAAATTGGATTTGTAGAAACTGATGATGTTCAAGTTGAAACTTGAAGTATAAGAGGAATTGAAACTATCCTAGACTTGGACTATGAATGAGTGGACTTCAGATCTAATGCCAGTTTTGTGAGTTGTTAGCCATTAAACTACAAACTAAACATTTGTAAACTCTAAGAGCCCTTTAGCTCCTGGGGTAGATACTGAGATTGCAGAGATGAAGATGACAATATAATCTTGGAAAGCTCATAAGTTCACAGAGATTCAGAATGAATCTAAAATTAGAATACTTCCTGTAATAAGCATAGTTACTGAAAAAATGTGCAGGTATAAGAGACTTACCTGGGGAGCAGTATGAGGGAAGTCTTTAAATGAAAGTGTTAGCCAACCTAGGTTCTGTTTTGTTTTGTTTTAGAAATATAAGCTTTATTTCTCAATACAAGTTCCATCAATTCAAGACACTTCTGTAAGCAATACCAGCCATTCAGTCCATCCCTATAGAACTGAGGGTTTGGGGAATATAACCATGTAAATGCAGTATTTTTTACATAAAGTGAAGAAAAAATTAGTGTCCTTTAAAATTGTTAAGATTAGGAAACAAAAAATGTCAGAAAGAGCTAAATCAAGACTGTAAGATAGATGCCTAATGATCTCCAATCAAAACTCTTGCAAAACTGCCCTAGCTTGATGAGAGGCATGAGCAGCATTGTTGGGGTGAAGAAGACTTTCTGGTGAAGCTTTCTTGGGCATTTTTCTGCTAAAGCTTTGGCTTTTTCCAAACACTCCCATATAAGCAGATGTTATCATTCTTCGGCCTTCCAGGTCAAAAAGCAAAGTGCTTTGAGTATCCCAAGAAACTACTGTGACCTTTGCTCTTGACCAATTCACTTTTTCTTTAACTGGACCACTTCGATATCTTGGTAGCCTTGTCTTCAGTATTGTACTGGTAGAGCCACATTCCATCTCCCATTACAATTCCTAGAAAAAATGCTTCAGCATCTTGGCTACATTTATTTAAATTTCTACTGGAAGATTTGCTCTTGTCTGCAACTGATCTGGGCATAACAGTTTTGACACCTACTGAGTGAAATTTGCTCAACTTTAATTTTTAGTAAAATTGTGTAAGCTGAACCAGTTGAAATGTCTATGGTGTTGGCTGTTTTTTCTGATGTTAATTATTAGTCATCTTCAGTTAGAGCATGAATAAAGTTAATAATTTTATATTTGCATATTGATGTAGATAGTCTGCTGTTGTGGTCTTCATCTTCAGCATTACCTTGGCCATTCTTCAAAATAGTTATCCATTTGTAAAGTGCTACTAATTTTTTTGGACATGGTAAAATTTTTGTAAAGTATCAGCAGTTTCATCATTCTTCCACACAAGCTTCAACATAAATTTGATGTTTGTTCTTGCTTCAATTTTAGCACAATTGATATTATCCTTCATAGTGCCTCAAACTAGATCCGAAAACAGAATTTTCAACATAGATTTCAGATCCAGGTTTTAAAAACTGGAACACCTCGCTTAATTTTCCCAAAATTAGTCTTATTTTCAGTAATACTTTAGGGTATTTGTCACTGAGGTGTCCTGTTTCCTTCAGCATGAAGTTTTCCATTTTTTTTTTAAATTTAAATTTTATTTTTTTTCCATCAAAGTATCCTCTACTACCAAGTTCCAACAGATAACACAACTGGTTCTTTATAAACAAAAGACAACCCAACAAGAACATAGAAGTATGTTTTTCAAAGTAAACAAGAGTATTTTCTTTCCTTGAACAAGAATGAGGGCTGACAAGTATTCTTTGGTTGGATAAATTATCATCAGGTTCATGAGCCTTCTCATAGGCCCATTAGAACACCACCTTGTAAGAACTAGGTTTAAGGAAGAGCACTGCTAAGTTAGTTTAAAGAACCCCAACCCTTGACATGTCTGATCAGGTTTCTTATCCTCCACCATCTCCCAGTTCTGATCATCCTGGGCCGTCTTCAGCAAGAATCCAGTCCCGATGTTTTAGCAAGACTTTCCCTTTCCCCTGATACTTCTTCTTAGTGATTTCCATCCTCTGAACCCACCCAGCTCCTTGGCTTGCAAACCCCAGTTGACTCATGCTACGTTTAGAGTTGAGCCCAGCCTCTCTCCTTCACTGCAAGACCCCATGGCAATGATCCCTACAGCTGTTGTGATAGTGCTGAATAAAGTCTGCCTTACCATGCTTCAAGCTAGGTTTTGAAAAATGATTAGACATTTATCATACACTTTGGTGATGGAGATGGCAGCTGGCAATAAGGAATAGATATTTCATTCAAAAATAATATTAATCAACCTAGGTGTACACCAAAGGATTAATTGATAAAGAAAATGTGACATAAATACAAAAATAGAATAGTATTTTACTTTTTTTAAAGCCAATTTTTTCCTTTGTGAAAACATCAATGATCCTGGAGAACACAGTGTTACATGAAATAAGCCAGGTGTAGAAAGACAAACACCACATGATCTCACTTACATTTGGAACATACTAAGGTTGAACTCATCGAAGTACTGAGTGAGTGATGGTTACCAGGAGCTGGGGAATGAGTGTGTTTGGGGAGATGTTGGCCAAGTTAGTATAAAATTTCAATTAGAAAAAATAAGTTCAAGAGATTTATTATACAATGTGGTGACAACAGTTAACAACAATATATTGTATTCTTGAAAAACTGCTGAGAGGAGTTTTAAATGTTCTTACCACAAAAATGATATGTGAGGTTACATATATGTTAATTAGCTCAATTTAGCCATTGTATACATATTCACAATATATATGTATTTCAAAAAATGACATGATAAGTATGCACAATTTAATTTTTGTTAAAATATTTTTTGAAAGAACATAACAAAATATTAAACACAAAACAACAAAACAGAGAAAACATCAAAGGAATTAAAGTATTACACTAGAAAAATTCTACTTAACCCAAAAGAAATAATAAAACAAGGCTAGAAGAATACAAAAAAATTAGACGCACGGAAAGCAAATAGACTGTCACCTCACAGCATATACAAAAATAAGTCAAATTAAATCATAAGTCCAAATGTAAGCACCCAAACTATAAACTTTCCAGAAGAAAACATGAGGGTAAATCGTCATAATTTGGGGTTAGCCAACAGTTTTTGGACACACTAAAATCAAAATCTATAAAGCAATGGTCATGGTAAATTTGACTTCATCAAAGTTAAAAACTTTTGTGCTTCTAAAAACCACAATGGAAAATTAAAAATAACACAATCTGAGAAAAATCTTTGTAAAAATTACATCTGATAATGAACATTTATCCAGAACATATAAATAACTTGTGGAACTACACATTATGATAACAACCCATTCTAAAAATGGGCTATATATTTAAGTAGGTATACGCAAATGACCAATGAGCCTATGAAATATTTCTTACCATTAGTCATTAGGAAAATGCAAATTAAAGACACCATGATAAATTTATGCCCATAGAAAGGCTATAATCAAATGATAGCCTATACAAAGTGTTGAAGACAATGTGAAGAAATTGAAACATATATACATTGCTGGTGAGAATGTACAGTCAACTTGGAAAATGGTTTGGCGGTTTCTTATAAAGTTAAACATAAACTTACCATGTATCTCAGTTCTACTATTCAAAAAATGAAAAATTATGTATCCTTACAGAATTGTATGTAAATATTCATAGACACATTATTCATAAGAATCTAAAACTGGAAATATCCCAAATGTCCATACACTGATTAATGGATAAACAAAATGTTATGCAACAAAAAGGAAGGAACAAAAGCTTGATATAAGCTACATGGATAAACTTCAAAAACATAGTAAGTGAAAGGACCCAGACACAAACACCACATATTATGTAATTGTATTTACACTAACTGTCTTGAAATGTAGAGACAGCAGATTGTGGTGTCTGATACTGGGGGTGGGAGTGGGAACTGGTTGGTAATGAGTATGAGGGATCTTTTTGGCACAATGGAGATGTGTTAAAATTGCACTGTGGTCATGGCTTCACAACTTTATTAATTTACTGAAAAGTTTTGGGTTGCACATTTTAAGTAGGTGGCTTTTATACTTTGTAAGTTATAATGCATTAAAGCTACAAGAATAATGATAGTTTATGCAAAGAACTGTTTTGAGGCATCACTGATAACAAATTGATGTAAAAGAATCAGGCATACTTCCTATCCTATAGTATCCCTTGCAAAATTAGATTATCTATTAAGAAAAGGCCCCAAAATAGGGTAGGGATTTCTTATCTGTAAATTTGGTGATAGGGTTAAGGGTCAGTATAGACTCGTATATCTGAATAATCTAGTTCACATATATGAGGTAGGTAACTTATTTAAAACACTTGTAGAAAGCTTCAACCCACCTCCTCAAACACCTCAGGCATACTTCCACACTTGAACAAATATATTCCCTGTATGGAATAAGATAATATAGCACCTGCGTATCCTGGAATGCAACAGACCAGGCTCTCAAACTTGGTGTGCCTTAGAGTTGCCCTGAAAGGCTTGTTGAAAGACAGATTGCTAAACTGTACCTACAGACTTTTTGTTTCAATAGGTCTGGGATGGTTCTTATAAATTTGCTTTTTTTTTTTTTAGACAGCTTCTCACTCTGTTGCCCAAGCTGTAGTGCAGTGGCACCATCTTGGCTCACTACAACTTCCGCCTCACATGTTCAAGCGATTCTCCTGCCTCAGCCTCCCAAGTAGCTGGGACTACCGGCACACACCACCTTGCAAGACCCTAGCTAATGCTGATGCTGCTTGGCCCGTGAAATACACACTGAGAAATTTACGCATAATATCAACATTACCCACAGCCCATGTTTATGGATTAATTGGCTTTATTTCAGAATTTAAATTAACAATCCATGTGGGTGAGGAAAGAGGGAAAACAGGATTTAAATAATAAAGTATGAATTTATTAGAGAAAGCATAAACATTTTATTAATAATGACAAGGCATTTAAAGTTTTATTAAATTTATTTTATTAAAATAAATCTATGAGATTTTTGTCTCATTCAGTATAAAACTGGTAAATATAATAAATCACACCCACAAATGGAAAAGTGAATACAAGCACAATAAAGAAATACAATTCAACTAGCCAGTTGAAACAGAGAATTTTTTACATAGAATAATACTCAAATGTTTTTGAAAATTATTTTGTCCTTTAAAGAGGAAACTCAATTTCAGACACTACAAGTGAGACTATATTTTCCTCTCTAAGTTATAGCACCGCTATTTGTAGGTCAGCCAGAAACATTTGTTCCCGCTGTTTGTAGCTGTATATACTTTGCCTGTTAGCTCTAGTTCTCAACTGATTTGAGAGCAGGGAAATGTTCGTGAATATTATGATTATTATAAATGCTTATAATCTTGAGTGATGGAGTATAATTTATGCTTAGAATGATCTCATTTTAGAGAATGACAAATGTGCATACAATAAAAACTGCCCAGATGTTTGTAATATTGAAGGTTGAAAAACCATATTGTTGAATATAAATTTGGATTTCTGGCATCATAATTATCTCCAGGTAAGGAGTACAATAAGAATCTCTCCATAGTATTCTTGAGTACATCTCTTTAACAAAACTATTCAAGGATTAAAAGGTAAACACTTAAAATTGCTTTTATTAATATGGGTGATTTTCTGTTTTCCAGTAGCCATATCACTTCACAGACTGCCAGTGGGAGTTGGTAAATTGACATATGGAAACTGAATGAACGTATTTGGAGGCCAGTTGTCCTCATCAATTCAGTCTATTCCCTTTATGGCCCCAGCAAAAATAGGAATAATGAAACATAATATACCAGAACTGTTTTCCAATTCAAACTGTTAAAGTAAGCTAAATATGGTTTAAGAAGGATTCTGTTCTTCTATAGTTGAGTCCTTATGGATGTAATGAACCCTAGCTTAATAGACAAGATTGAAAACCTAATTTAGGAATAGGTGCTTGTAACAATAGCTGAGTTTGGGGCAATCCAGCGGCCATACTTCAACCATTCATAGACTGTTAGATGTTCAAACTGTCTTTAAATAAGGTAAACCCCAATCTGTAACCAACCCAGCTGTTTCTGTAACTCCTTGCTGATTTCTGTCATTTCTTTTTGTCTATAAATCTTCTTCCATCACGTAGCTGAGCTGGAGTCTCTGTGAATCAGCTATGATTCTGGGGGCTGCTTGATTCACAAATCATTCATTCCTCATTTAAACCCCTTTAAATTTAATTCAGCTGAAGTTTTTGTTTTATCAAATCTTAAATAATACTCATTAAAGAATCAGAAACATGCTTTGATTCAAAAACTACTTTCTTGAAGAGGCACTAATCAAAGGGTAAGATGTGGGGTGAGGAAAATGGGGAGGTGTTGGTCAAAGGGTACAATCTTTAAGTGTAAGATGAACAGGCTCAGCGGATCTAAGGCACAGCACCGGCAGTGATGTGGTAATTAATTTGATATGCATAATTACTCAAAGTATATTAAATCATCACACTGCATACCTTAAATCTATACAATCTTTTTCAATTAAATATTTCAAAATTAATTTAAATAAATTTTTGATAGTGGCCCAAAAAAGGGACTTTATCTCCTTAAATTTTAGCTAATAACCAGAAAAAAGTTAAATATTGATGTATAATCATATCTCTGAACTCCATGGATTCTAAATATAACTTTCTATCACAAAATAAGCTATTGTATGACAGTGATAACAATCACTATTAAAAGCTCACAATAATGTGTTGCTTTCTTAGTGTCAGGAAGTACGCTATATATTTTATATATATTAATTAATTCTAACATCCTTATGAAGTAGTGATGAAAACCTTCATTTTATGGATGAGAAAACTGAGGCTTAAAAAGTCATAAAAATTGCCCATTGTAATATAGATATAAAGTGCCAAACCATGCCTAGAAACAGAATTGAAAGTAGATCACTTTTTTATGAGCTTAAATGGATTGAAAAGGTTATCTAGATTAACTCCTTTATTTTATAAATAAAAAGTAAAAGGAGCCACAATGGATAAGCCCCCAGCTAAAGGTAGATTCAGGATTATAATACACATTTCTCAAATTCTAACAAGAAATAAAAATATCAACTGCTTCTTTTATATTAAATTTTCACTGTGATGTCTAAACTCTTAACTATTATACTTTACAGAGAGAGAGAGAGAGAGAAAGAGAGAGAGAGGGAGAGATATTAAACCCAAGTGATACCAAAAGAAGGTTTAACCCAGGCAAGCTGTAACTTTCAGTCTATGGGTACTACAAGAAATTAATTCATTGAGTACATATGTGTTATGAATTGCTTATGTGTCAGGAAATGTTCTAGACACTAGAAATACAAATATGATTATAATTTGGCCTCTGTCTCTCAGAATACCTCTCCTTTTAAAAAAACACAGGTAGCATAATAGGCTAAAGAAGGTTCTTTGGGACACATATGAACAGAACCACAGTGGGTTGAATGGTAGACCCTCAAAATATATGTCCATGTTCTAACCCCATAACCTGTGAATGTGACCTTATTTGGAATAAGGCTGTTTGCAGATGTAATTAAGGATTTTGAGATGAAATTATCCTGGATTATCGGGCTCTAAATTAAATGCCAACCTTTAAAAGTCATTATAAGAAGGAATAGAGATATAACACAGACAGGAGACAACACACACTGAGGAGAAGGCCCTGAAGAGTGGGAGTGATGCAGCCATAGGAGACTCCTGATGCTACTAGGAGATTGAAGAGACAAGAAAGGATCCTCCCGCTGGAGCCTTTAGAGGTAGGCTGCCCCCACAACACCTTAACTTTTGACTATTGGCCCCTGGAAATTTGAGAAAATAAATTACTGTTGTTTTAAGCCAAGGAGTTGTCACAATTTATTACAATCATCCTAAGAAACAAATATAGGAACATATATGAATTTTCCTAGCACTATGAGAAGAGGTGTTCTAAGCAACAATTTTTAAGATAGATCTCCCATTAAGCTTCCTCTAATGTGGCAGTGATCGAAATAGCAACAGATATTTATGTTAAATGTCTGTATCAAGGAAGTTTCCTATAATAAGCAATTAAGTTAAAACTTAGGGTCGGACGTGGTGGCTCACACCTGTAATCCCAGCCCTGTGGGAGGCCAATGAGGGTGAATCACTTGAGGTCAGGAGTTAGAGACCAGCCTGACCAACAGGGTGAAACCTTACCTCTACTAAAATACAAAAAATTAGGCAGGTGTGGTGGCAGGCACCTGTAATCCCAGCTACTCGGGAGGCTGAGGCATGAGAATCGCTTGAACCTGGGAGGTGGAGATTTCAGTGAGCTGAGATCACGCCACTACACTCCAGCCTGGGCAACAGATTGAGACTCCATCTCAAAAAAAAAAAAATAAAAATAAAATAAAATAAATAAAACAACTTTGAATTTAAGACATTTATTAATTATTTATTAAATAAGAAGCTCTAGTCTTGGAGTACTAGTCTGTGACTATAAAACACGGTATACTGTAAGATTTTGCCACTATAATATATAATGGTTTAATAATCTATTTAATGGTATTCAACACCTCTTCCACATTTGGAACCAAATAATTAATTCTCATACGTTTGAAAAGATAAGCAAGTATTTTTTTTAATCACAAATTTAAACATTTAACAAGGATGCAACAGAAATAAAAGCACTATTTTCTGCATAAAACTTTGTCTCACTGGGGTAAAATATAATCTTCAGAACAAACTAGCACCGTCATCATTCTCCTCAACTTCATAATTTAATCATCATCCAAAAAGCCTACATTTACTAAAATCCTAGGTCATGAATGATGTTGAATAAGAATACCAAAATACAAAAGTACTGTTTAATTGAAAGGAAAAAACTGAAGGTTTATAAATGAACTCAAATGGATCATTTGTAAATATTTAAATACTGGGAATCAGAATCATTTATTTTCTGAACAAAAATTCAGGTTATGGAACTTGAAAAGTACATGCAGGGAAGTAACCTCATTTTATAGATGAGATCACTACATCACAGGGAAGTGAATTACCCAGTGTGCATATTCTATGGCAAAGTAGTATCTGAAATGTGATCTCAATTCTCTAGCCAATGATATTTCCAAGATTCCTTATTCACATGTTTATATCTAAATAGTGCATTGCTATCAATGTTACCAAGACGAGTGAAGGGATTTTTGTAGGTGTTAGATTAGGAGAAGAAGCTAGAGATGGTCATTCTATTGTATGAACATCAACAAATTTCATATAATCATACTTCCCACACAAAGAGTAACCCAACTTAGATTTAGTAATGATGAACTGTTATTTTGTTGGCTTAAAAATATGATGTTCCAATAAGTAATATATTCTAACAGGTGTCATTCAGATATTACTAAATTCCTACCTCTACCCATTGAAAGATTTTAGAAGGGTTTCTACCCAAAAGCCTTAGTCCTCTAGTGCCTGCCAGGCTATTGTGATATTATTTACTTAAACCAAACAGCCTTTTCAAGTCAAATAGAGGTAACTCTTTTATACACTCTGACAAAAGTGAAAGTTGCAATTCTAACAATAACCTTAACAATTAACCAAAATACACTTAAACGACACCTGTTAGAATATAAATATTACATTCATCCATAGACACAATTTGGCTATTTTTCTCATGTAATGTCAATTTACCAGAGCAGATGTTAGGATAGACAGACTAAATTAAGAGAAATAAATTGCTGTTTCTTATTCTGCTTATGTGTGGTATTAAAAACAGTCAAACTCATAGAAGCAGAGAATAGAGTGATGGTTGCCCAAGTCTTGGGATGAGGGTAGATGAAAATGGAGGATTGCTCTTCAATGGGTATAAAGCCTCTGTTTTGCAAGATGCATTCATTTTAAAGACCTACTGTACAGCATAGTACCTGTAGATAACAATACATTATTGTACACAATATTGTAATGTATCTTAAAAGGATAGATCTCATGTTAAGTATTCTTGCATTGGAGGTGATAAATATATTTAGTATCTCGGTTGTGGTCATGGTATCACTATTATATGCAAATGACCAAATTCATCAAGATGTGTATGTTAAATGTGTACAATTTTGGTTGGGAGTGGGGGTTGGAGTTTTGCTCTTGTTTCCCAGGCTGGAGTGCAATGACTCAATCTTGGTTCACTGCAACCTTTGCCTTCCTGTTCAAGCAATTCTCCTGCCTCAGCCTCCCAAGTAGCTGGGATTATAGGCACGCACCATCATGACCAGCTAATTTTTGTATTTTTAGTAGAGAGGAGGTTTCACCATGTTTGCCAGACTGGTCTCGAACTCCTGACCTCAAGTGATCTGCCTGCTTCGGCCTCCAAAAGTGCTAGGATTACAGGCCTGAGCCACTGTGCCCGGTCAAATGTGTACAGTTTTTATATATCAATTGTACTTTAATAAAGCTAAAACAGAATAAATGCCTGTTTTATTCTTTTGGGTAAAAGGATGATTTCTGGTAATAATTTGAAACAGACTGTGCAAAGAGTTAAGTCTCATGTAACTAACACCTACCTTATTTTCTTCTCCCATTATCTTTGCCAGTAAGTCATTAGACATGAGCTTGTGACATAATTTTGAACATGAGATGAAGGTGAAATTTGCTATTGGGCTATGGAAAAAGATTTCTTATTCCTTTGAAGAGGCACAGAGAAAAAGGCAGGCTCTTTTCTCTCTGGATATGGTTGTATAAGACTGTGTTTTCTTGAATTTCAGCAGCTATCTTGGAACCCTGATAAGAAACTAACCTCAGGAGAAAACTGACAATAAAGATGGAGAAAGCGGTGATGGAAAGAACCCAAGACCTTAATAACATAGATGATCTGCTGAATTAACCAACTTCATAGCTCTGCTACTTCTGGGTTTCTTGTTTTGTAAGATAACATATGCCCTTATTATTTAAGCCATTTTGATATAGAAGTTTTGTGTTAAAGACAAAAGCATTCTAAAACATGTCTAGAAGCAGATTATTGGGGCAATCAGGCAGAAAGGCAACCTTGCCTAACATAGATGAATGCCTTTAACTCCCTTTTCTTATGCCTAACCTATTCCAAGTGTCTCTTATTCTCTAGCCTTCAAGTCTCCCGCATGATTTTACATTAATTTGAGTTGTTCATTGAAGATTATTTGCTTTTGTTTCATCAGGACAGGGTGTGTTTACAGCTGAAAATACATAGATAAAAAGTATTAAATGTAAATGACTCCTGCAAAAAAAATCATACAGAAGCAGCTTCTTCCACTCCAATCAGACAATTGAGAGAATGTCACCTAGTATTGCTACTTGCATAACAATATTCAGGAGACAGTTTATTGTCTAAGTAGTTTAGACTCTCAAAATCAAGCACTCTGCTTTTTTGTGTCAAACTGTTTTTTTTTCCAATTAATACATACCTCAAACATTTTTAAATGATTTTTTATATATGTGAATCTTTATTTCAACATACAATAGAACTTATATTTCAAACTTACACACATTTCTGCAATAAGCAAGTGACCTAGATTTCTTTTGTAGCTTACATGAATTCAGTGACTCAATCTTGACTCACATTTACCTTTTTCTGAAGGGTCTTGTGTCGCTAGTTTGATTGTAAGATGAGAAATAGAGACAAGAAACTATTATGAAGTTTTATAACATGATTAAAAATTGTTTCAAGAACATTGTTTTTCTTGTGAATTATGGAGAAGATAATGTTCCCTTTTGCAGAGATGGGTGGCATGAATACCTCTTAGTATAGCCATAAGTGTAGGTTTACCCATAGAATGTTAAATATTCATATCCAGCATTCCAGAATCAAGACACTTTATTACCTCAAAATTTTAGGTAGTTAATATGGTAGATAGTGTTTAAGAACTACTTGGTTCACTTTTGTCAATGTGGCCCAACTGAATTAACAAAGTGACATTTTATTAGAAAGGTAAGCTGAATTCATATATGATTATTCTTGTTTCTTTTATATTGTAGTTTGTGGGTACATGTGAAGAACTTGCAAGATTGTTGCATAGGTACATAAATGGCAATGTGGTTTACTGCCTTCCTCCCCATCACCTATATCTGGCATTTCTCCTCAGGTTATCCCTCCCCAACCCCCACCCCCCACTGTCCCTCCCCTATTTCCCCCCAACAGACCCCAGAGTGTGATGCTCCCCTCCCCGTGTCTATGTGTTCTCATTGTTTAACACCTGCCTATGAGTGAGAACATGCGGTGTTTGATTTTCTGTTCTTGTGTCGGTTTGCTGAGAATGATGGTTTCCAGATTCATCCATGTCTCTACAAAGGACACGAACTCATCGTCTTTTATGGCTGCATAGTATTCCATGGTGTATATATGCCACATTTTCCCTGTCCAGTCTATCATTGATGGGCATTTGGGTTGGTTCCCAGTCTTTGCTATTGAAAACAGTGCTGCAATGAACATTCGTGTGCATGTGTCCTTATAATAGAACGATTTATAATCCTTTGGAATATATACTCAGTAATGGGATTGCTGAGTCAAATGGAATTTCTATTTCTAGGTCCTTGAGGAACCACCACACTGTCTTCCACAATGGTTGAACTAATTTACACTCCCACCAACAGTGTAAAAGTGTTCCTATTTCTCCACATCCTCTCAGGTATCTGTTGTCTCCAAATTTTTTAATGATCGCCATTCTAACTGGCGTTAGATGGTATCTTAATGTATTTTCGATTTGCATTTCTCTAATGACCAGTGATGATGAGCATTTTTTCATGTTTGTTGGCCTCATGTATATCTTCTTTTGTAAAGTGTCTGTTCATATCCTTCCCCACTTTGAAGCCTTGTTTCATGGAATATCATCTTTACTTAAAAACCATTGGCACTAATCAAATTTGGACATTGGCCAGACATTTTCTCAAAATGAATGTAGTCATTCATTCATTTTGACTTATTACTTTGAGAAAAACAATGAATAATAATTTTTGCCAGTAATCGGATTTGAGTTTTCAAGTAAAGATTTGTATAACTTAGTGACTAAACCAACATTTTCTAAATAAACTAGTGAGTAATTTTTCAAAATGTGTATGGGTAAAATATCCATTCATGTCCTGGATGGACTATTGGATTTTATTGTAACACAGTAAGAAAAATTTATAAATAGAATTTCAGCTTCTATATTAACACTATCCTTTAAGAAACAATCTTTTGTCAAATTTTTGTGTAATATCAGATAATATTCATGATTATCTTAAAAGAATATTTAAATATTTCTCTGCTTTCAACTACATATTTATTTGAGACCAGCTTTTCTTAATACATTCAAACCAAAACAACGTATTGCAGCAGAATGAATGAAAATTAGATATAAAAATCCCTCTGTCTTCTATTGAGCTAGACATTAAGAAAATTTGCAAAAATATTAATCAATGTCAGTCTTCTATTTTTTTGTAAGTATAATTAATTTTCATGAAAATGTTATTTTTGTATTTAAAGAGTTTAATTATTTTATGTCTAAATAAAATAAATGTTTATCTTTTAATTTGTTTTTATTTTTAAATTTATTTATTTTTTGTGACTGAGTCTCACTGTATTGCCCAGGCTGGATGAAGTGCAGTAGTGTGATCTCAGCTCACTGCAACCTCTGCTGCCTGAGTTCAAGTGATTCTCCTGCCTCAGTTTCCTGAATAGCTGGGATTATCATGCATGGCTAATTTTTGTATTTTTAGCGGAAATGGGGTTTCACCGTGTTGGCCAGGCTGATCTCCCCAACTCCTGACCTCAGATAATCTGCCCACCTTGGCCTCCCAAATTTATCTTTTAATTTTTCAAACAGTAAATACTGATAGGCACAAAAAATATGTACAAAGGTCTTTGGGGTCCTCAATAATTCATTACAGCACAAAAGTGTCATGAAACTAAAATATTTGGGAACTAGTGGTATAAGGTAACAGATACCAGTTACTTTTATTATATGTTGCATTAGAGCCATACCCAATGCAAAAATAGACTATAGGACCCCTGAAGGGGAAGGGTAAAAGGGGGTGAGAGTTGAAAAATTACCGACTAGATATAACATCTAGTATTTGAGTGATGGATACACTAGAAGCCCAACTCCAACAATTACGCATGTAATGCCCATGTAACAAACAAACACATGTACCTCGTTGAATCTAAAACAAAATTCTATAAGGACCAAAAAAAAAAAAAGATGAAAAATAAAAATGCTGAATACTATCTCCAAAATCTGAGAAAGAGAAACTGTTGTTTTTTTTTTTTACCTTAGAATTTGCTACATGTTCCTATAGCTTTTAAAGACATTGACCAGAAAATTTCTGGAGATCTTTTATTCATATATTTGGCAGGATTTTGAAAATAACAACAGCAGCTATTACTTATTTACCTAATGCACTGCCAGACACTCTGGTAAGTACTTCACATGCATGACTTCACTAACTCTTACAACTTCATGAATTTAGTATTATTTATGCTTGTTAGGAATTTTTTGAAAAAGAAACTCAGGTAGAATTATTTTGTCAGTCTTCATGTATCTTAAATGAGAGAGAGAGAGAGAGAAAGAAAGAGAATATTTTACTCTAAGTGTCAGACACTGTCGTAAGCACTGGAAATGTCAAAGTGAACAAGGCAATACAGGTTCCTGATCTCATAGACTTTACATTCCAGTGGTTGAAACAGATGATAGAAATGTAGTTAAAACATTAAGATAAGTACAACGAAGAATATAAACCTATATATAAATAGCATCTGTGATGATCAAGAATGATCTCTGTGGGAAATCAACACAAGTTCTGAGATAAGACAAGATGAAGCCAGCAACTGATAACCTATGTGAGCCAGAGAGAAAAGTGAAAGCAAAGGACCTGTGGCTGGGATACATTTGTTAAAATTCTGGAAGAGAAATAAAGTACAGATAGCTGTCATGTTGTGGCTGAGATAGAGAATTGCAGGAGATGCTGGCTAGGTATGCAGAGGCTATATCCTGGAGGGTGTTTTAGACCACAGTTGAAAGACTGGATTTAATGCTAAGTTTTAATAGAAGTTCTTAGAATTCATAAAATGCTAGTGACCAGGCTGCCCTTCTGCTTTTTTAAAAATATGAATTAAAAATTCATGTTCTTTCAACTCTGTCACTAACTGTAACATCATAAATGTTTCAAAAGAGAGCCAGAAAAAAAATAGTATTTATTTTAAAGTAGATAAGAATTTCTTTGTAGGAAAAAAATATTTGTACATCCAAGAAAGTTTTGAGAAGAAGAAAAATAAAACCCATTTCCCAAAATGGTAGGAGAAGTTGGAAAACCCAACAATGAGCTTAGTGAGTCAAATAGATAAAATCTCATTTCCAGGGAACAAAACAGGTATCTTCTATTTAATTATGTATTCACATGTGAGTTTTATTCGTTTCCTATTGATTGACTAATACTGGGGAGAAATGGAAATTTGGAAAATTGCAAATACAAATTTGGAATTTGTTGTAAACTTGAAACAGATATATAAAGAAAAACTACAACCAGAAAATTAGAAAGGGCCAATTGAATGAGAAATAGATAAAACTGATGTTGGGCTGGGAAAATTAGACAACCTTTTTTTTTAAGTTTAAATAAATAGTATCAGGATTCTCCCACTCCCCAAGATAGGCTGAAAACTATAAATTCCAATGTCCTAAAACAGAGATTGGATAAAAGATGAAATGAGCTTTGTAAACGGAATTTCAGAGAGTTGGCATACCAATTTTTTCTACCAAGGATCTTTAGCTGAACCACAAAACAAGGGAAAATTTTGTTTATAACAGATGAAGAAGATAAACATCAGTAAATAGGTTTTGGAATTATAAGAGAGAAAACCCAGATTCACAGTTGATGAATACATAAACACTATAATATACACTTCAAACAGAAATGAATAAAAATATTATTATTTCAGCACAAAGAGTAATTGTCACTCTAAAATATATTTTCTAAATGTATTGACTCAAATTGAACGAAAATATATAAACACCATATATTTTAATGTTACGCTTGTTTTAATCTATCTCTATACTAAAGTAATAACTGAAGGCATATTAAAAATAACTACTGTTTTAAAATTTTAGAGATACTTACTGTAGAAGAGACATGGAAAAGAGTTAGAGTCATTTGAATAATTTGGCCATGAAGCCATAGGCTATAATAAGACCCATTGGCAAGCTTCAGCCTTCTGGTGTGTTTTTGTTAAAAACAAAATAGAATCACTATTTCTAACTCAGGAGAACTTGTATACACTGTGGTTTGTGGGCTTCTTTGGAATCAAAAGAAAAGCTGACAACATTAGACCTACATTCTACAAGAAAATAGTGGCTACTTCCCCTTCCAGATTGGACATGAATGTCTCTGCTCTTCATGGTTTTTTCCCAACACCCCTCATGGGCCCCAACACCCCTCATAGGCCCCAACACCCAGCACCCCGGTCTGGCTTCATTCATTGATATAACCTTTCTGAATCTTGCAGGCATTTGGAGGCCCTGAGTCTATGACATTGGGCAGATCTCAGTGGAAACTAAACAATTAGGAATTCTTATGTAGTGCCTTCTTCATATATCTGGATATTTGACTCTTTATCTTTCTTATACTTGAAATAACTACACACGTATGTATGTATGTATGTATGTATATATACATGCATGTGTATTTCTCTCTGTCTTTTTCTTTCAATACATACAGCTGGAGAGAGAGAAAGAGAAACATACACTCACATGAACTTATGTAGTTATCTCCTTAAATATGTAAATATTCACTTCTACTCTCAGAACCTGGTGAAGACAGAGAAAAAGCATAAGAAAGACAGCAACCACATGTTTTTTGGTGTGGAAAAATAACGAGCCCATAGGTGATCTGATTCTAAATGGAACTTCTCGATAACTTCTTATTGTACCAATGACACTTACAGTTCTTTAATATAAAGGACAATTTATCTATCTTGGAATCCCTTAGCTTTTAGGTACCTATTTGCTTTGTTGTTGCCAAAGGTTATTGGGACACAGCAGAAATGACAGATTGTCTGGAGACCAGAAGGCTGCTAGCAGCTCAAGGCAGTCCAGGCAACACCAGGGAGTAAACTTCCACAGACTGCTGGGCCCTGTGCTCTTTAATCAGGACTGCTAAATGATCCAGGTGGCATGGAGTTCGGGTACCTTAGAATAATGCAGAAAAAATAAGTGAACATTCCCTTCCCAACTGTTCCATTTGGCTCTTCTTCACTCAATACAAATGTCCTTGGGGACAAAGTGGACCTGATTTTAAGGAGAGGTCAAATATCCTCTGCTGATCTATAAGAATATAAAGTAATTACAAACTTACGAAAAAGCAAAGCAAAACAAAATAAAACAAAACAACAACACAAAAAGAACCTATTTATCAGACACAGAAAAGGGCAGAAATAGCCGCAAAGCCAAAGATTTCTAACGGCATTTCAAAGAGAATGTATGATTTTAACCTTTTTTTATTTTTTTACTTTTATTTATATATTTTTTTGAGACAGAGTCTTGCTCTGTCGCCCAGGCTGGAGTGCAGTGGCACAGTCTCGGCTCACTGCAGCCTCTACCTCCACCTCCTGGGTTCAAGTGATTCTCCTGCCTCAGCCTCTTGAGTAGCTGGGACTACTGGCACGTGACACCACGCCCAGCTAATTTTTGTACTTTTTTAGTAGAGACGTGCTTTCACCTTGCTGACCAGAAAGGTCTCCATCTCCTGACCTTGTGATTCACCAGTCTCGGCTTCCTAAAGTGCTGGATTACGGGCATAAGCTACTGCGCCTGGCCTGATTTTAACCTCTTATTGTACTTCAGATGATTGTCTCCTGCAAGGACTAGGTCAAGTCCCTGGACTAAAGCTGGGCTCCCTCTAAATATCTGCCTTAGGGGTACACTTCAGTCACCCCAATGTCTTCTGCAAACTCTAGAATTCTCATTTCAGGTTGATTTCTAATTATTAGTGCCTCCATTAAATTGAAGGTTTATCTTTCCTTATTCCCCTTATTCTCTTCACTGGCAACCAGGCCTTCACTTGCCTTGCCTGGTACCCACAGTCTTAGGTCCTATCTGCCCCTCCCTACATCTGTCACTGGCTGTCAAGACTCTCACTGGTCAAGTGGTTCACCAGAGAGACATATATCAAACATAAAATTAACATCGTGTTAGAGGCAAAGTTAATGTGATATTGAGTCACTTACAAACCTAGCTCTGATCGACTCCAGGAACTGTACTCATAATAGCAACAAAATTTTACTAAAACCACAAGAAAAGGAATAAATGGAAGAGACAGAATGCACTGGTGAGTTCAGAGGTGAATTCACCCTCATGAGCTTGAAAATCAAGGAAAAGTACTCCTCCAACTATCCCAAATGGACAGGTAAAGTTTAATTAAGCATACCAGAAGTGGTGAGTATCCTGGGATGGAGAACAAAAAGACAAAGGTGTCAGTTTAGAATCTGCTGGAACTCATTGTGAGAACAATGAGGAAATGTTCTATTCAAGCCATTTTGTTTCTAACAGAAGAGCAGTTGTGGAAACTCAGATTATGTTCTAAAATCACGCCTTAATGTATGTATCATTCCCATTCACAGAAAGATCTACTAAAGTGCAGTGCTTAGGAGTGTGAATTCTACTTTAAAGAGACCAAAATGTCCACTGGCATTAGCTATCTGTGTGAACAAGGTTAAATCCTTTATCCTCTCTATGCCTTATTTTCCTACTTTTTAGAGTAGGACTATTATTGCTTCGTTTCTAGGCAAAATTGAATAGGTAATGCATGGAAAAATAAATAAAATGTCTTGCACACAGAATTATTCAATAGTTATATCATTAATTATTCAGTCATTTGATATTTTTGAATCATCTATTTGGTTATATTTGCTGTGCTTGACACAAGAACTAGAAGGATAAATAACACTGAGTTCCTGGACTCATCTCATCATCTGTGAAGAAAGAGAAAAGTTAACCAATAGTTTTTAATACCACATCATATGTAATATGGTGAAGGTAAAAACAAAACACCTCACCCTGATGCAGTGGAGTGAGTAATACCTGAGGCCAAAGGGTTGCGATGCTGAGGAGCAATACGTGATTCAGGACTAGAAGGTCAGATCAGTTTTCCATAACAAGTAAGTAAGAGTTGACAAAACAGAAAGGATCTTTCAAGCAGAAGGAAGAGAAAGTACAAAGGTCTCACACACAGTTCAAAGTGACTTAGCCAAATGGTGCACCTGGAGCACACCCGCCAGTACAGGAGATGGGGTTGGAGAGTTTCCCAAGGACCTGACATTTATTCAAGACTGATTCAAGTGGTGACAGTGGAGGTTTTTACCTTCTGCATGAAAATCACAAGAAAAAAAGAAGGAAAGTGAGTGACTTCATACAGACTGTTATAATGATTAAAGGCATTAGCTTTGGAGAGAGGGAGGCTTGGCATTTTTAAATATGGTTGTTACCTTCACAGCTTCAGGTAAGTTAACTGGTGCAAACCTCATCTTCCTTATCCATAAAATGGAGACATTTTTTTCTCAGGGATTTACAATGATGATTAAATAAGGTAATGTTAACAAAACAATTGGCCTAGAATCTGTGTTCCAGGCCACTTTCAGCCTGGCCTAGAACACAGATTCTGTATTTGCCAGCCCCGCTTACCACTGATTATTTTATTCATGAAAAAGGCATTGTTAGAGAAGCCATAATGAAAGGGGTGGCCCTTTATAACATGTGGCCCTACTCCCATCAACATAACTGATTTTACCAAGGCCTCAAAACTGACACAAAATTCTTTCAAGTAATTTGAAAGTTGAGTTGCTTAAACATTATGCTTAAACTAAGACGTCACAATGGAAATACAAGATAACACTTATTAGTTTCTCACTATGTGTCAGGTGTATAGTTACTATGGCATCCATTTATCTACATGCTTTACAAATTTAAAAAGAGAAGGAATAAAGTAAATTAGGCAAGTCATCGTAAATAATAAGTCATTTATTAATTCAGTCTTTGATTTACAAGGAAAGTTTAAATTGGATTATGTAAGCTGAAAGCTCTAGCCTAGAAAATAGAAAAAAAAATGTAAATTTTAGTGTTGATGGATTGGTGGCAATCCTGGACAAGCTCTTTTACCGTCTACAGCCCTTGACTTCTGAATCTGTAAAGTGAATAGATATGTTTGAGGCATCCTAAAACTTTTATGTTTCTATAATTTTATATTAGCTTTCTGTAGATTTATCAGTCAAGCTGGCCTTTTTAACATATTCCTGGGAAATTTCTGAAATTTCCACTAGAAGTTAATGCATTATCCCATCATAGAATGAAAAATTCCTATCATTCTTATTCGCACTTCCTCACTTCTTTTCCAAGGCAGACATTGCAAATCAATCACCACACTCATTCATGCCAAGACAGGATGAGGCCTCATTATCGCACTGAAATCAGGTATGACGGATGAGGTAAAACTTATTTGTCAAGACGTCTGCATAGTGATGAAATGCTAGCTTTACAAAAAAGCTCTAGATTTCATAAGAACCATTTTGAATACAAAGTTTGCTATGCTGGGACCAAAATATCCTCATTTTTTTTTTTTAACAATGCCTTGAATTCTACCTGTTATGGACAAAATCAAGCACCATGTCCTCCTTCCTACAGCATTTTTGGTGATCTAACCCAACACTAATCCCTCTCATTTTGTTTAGTAGCCAGAGAACTGGCTTCCTGGGCCTTGATTATATTCAGTTTGGAGCATGATTATATAATGTCTTATAGGGTTAAATTAGTCCATCTTACATTTATTCATTCATTACTGAACAAATACTAGCTAATGTGTTTTTATAGATGAGGCAGTGATCTAGGCAGTATAAATAAAATATGAAGATGATAGACATGGACTCTACAATTGAAGTTCCTTTTTCACAGCAGAAAGGCAAAAACTGTAAAATGTGATTAATGGGTTGTAGGAACACAGAGTAGGAGTATCTGAGGCATGAAGGAAGTCTTCTTGGAAAAAATAAAGTTGAGTTCTAGAGGATGAGTAGGAATTAGAGAAATACAGCTCAAAGCAATGGGGTTTCCATGATAAGAGGACATGAGAAACAAATGTCTAGAGCCAAATGAAAGGATGATAAATTAGTGAGAGAGGGAGAATTCAGTAATTCTCAGGTGCAAGGTGAAAAATGGTAAGAGATAAAGCTGAAGAACAATAAAGGGATCTATTAATAAATGTTCTTGGAAACAAACAAATTCAATTGTGGATAACTTTTAAAAATAAAAAATAATTCAAACTGGCTGACATGGTTTAGCACTGGGCTGGGCCCAGGGACCCCTTGTTGTGTGCTGTCTAGGGACTTGGTGCCCTGAATTCCAGCTGCTCTAGCAGTGGCTAAAAGGGGCCAAGGTACAGCATAGGCCATGGCTCCAGAGAGTGCAAGCTCCAATTCATGACATCTTCCACATGGTGTTGAGCCTACAGGTGCACACAAGTCAAGAATTGAAGTTTGGGAACCTCCTGGATTTCAGAGGAGGTATGGAAATGCCTGCATGTCCAGGCAGAAGTTTGCTGCAGGGGCAGGGCCTCATGGTGAACCTCTGCTAGGGCAGTGCAGAAGGGAAATGTGGAGGTGGAGTCCCCACACAGAGTCCCTACTGGCGCACCCCCTAGTGGAGCCATGAGAAGAGGGCCACCATCCTCTAGACCCTAGAATGATTGATTCACTGACAGCTTGCACCATGCACCTGGAAAAGCCACAGACGCTCAACACTAGCCTGTGAAAGGAACCAGGAGAGAGGCTGTACCCTGTAAAGCCACACGGGCAGAGCTGCTAAAGACCCTGGGAACCCACATCTTGCATCAGCATGACCTGTATGTGAGACATGGAGTTAAATGAGATCATTTTGGAGCTTTAAGATTTGACTGCCCTGCTGGATTTTGGACTTTCATGGGGCCTGTAGCTTCTCTGTTTTGGCCAATTTCTTCCATTTGGAATGAGTATATTTACCCACTGCCAGTACACCAGTTGTATCTAGAAAGTAACTATCTTGCTTTTGGTTTTACTAGCATATAGGCAGAAGGGACTTGCCTTGTCTCAGATGAGACTTTGGACTGTGGACTCTTGAGTTAATGCTGAAAAGAGTTAAGACTTTGGAGGACGGTTGGGAATGCATAATTGGTTTTCAAATGTAAGAACATGAAATTTGAAAGGGGCCAGGGTTGGATTGATATGGTTTGGCATGGTCCCCATTCAAATTTCATCTTGAATTGTAGCTCCCATAATTCCCATGCGTTGTGGGAGGGACCCAGTGGGAGGTAATTGAATCATGATGTGGGTCTTTCCCATGCTGTTCTTACAATAGTGAATAAGTCTCATGAGATCTGATGGTTTTATAAAGGGGAGATCCCCTGCACATGTTCTATTGCCTGCCAACATGTAAGACTTTTCTTGCTTCCCCTTCAACCTCTGCCATGATTGTGTGGCCTCCCCAGCCATGTGGAACTGTGAGTCAATTAAACCTCCTTTCTTTATAAATACCCAATTTCAGGCACATCTTTATTAGCAGCATGGGAACAGACTAATCACACTGGCTAAACCACATAATTGAAATAGAAGCTGTGTAGTCAGTTCACAAAAAATGTGAGAACAAAGAGGTTCCCAGAGATCTGAGTAGCAGAGATTCATGGTATCTTCATTAGGGCACAGCCATTGCATTGCATTGACTCAGTTCTGACCACCTTTGGTCTTTTTTGGCACTCTACTGTGTATTCAGTTCTTGGAAAAGATTGATTGGTCTAGTTTGCTTCATGGCCTCACTCTCTAGAGCAACAGCGTTGGCGACAGTCTTAACAGAACACTATGAAATGGGAGAGGTAATTTCTTCCTAAACAAATATGCATAAGTGCACTATGCAGGCAAAAGGAGGTGCAAAAGACAAAGAGCAACAGACTCAAGACATGCATACCACATCATCATGAGAAATTCAGATGCTAAACTGAGGACAATAGAGTGACACAGGGGACTTCATACAGAAGAGTGACATGAGCAGGTCTGCACTAAAGATAAACACAATGAGGTATGTACAGGTGGATCATCCTGAAGGCCTGAGGGTATAAAAGTGAGAGATGATGGATGGAGATATGAACAAGATAGTAGTAGGAGGAACAGAGAGAAGAAAGCTGGTTGAAGAGACATTAACCTGTAGAAGGAAAAGAGCAAGGAGAAGCCATTGTATTAGAGCAGCTAGCATATTTTCAGGAACAAAGCCATAACTCAGCAAACATCTATTAATACGACATAAACACAGAATCCTATGGCTTAGAAGGTGCTTTGTAAATTTTGGCATTTATAGATATCCATTGCATTACAACGTGATTTTTTTCAAGTTGCTCTTCGTTTTCTTTACAACATCTGTAATAATTTGTTTAATCCCACAACCTTTATAGTTGCATTACCTAATTACAAGTAAGCACACATGCATTTTTAGGGAAAATACAGTTGTTTAATTTGAAGAAGAATATATATCTGGGAAGATAATTAAACATTTAGAAGAAATAGTTTCAAAAATGCACATGTTGCTTAAAACGCAAGAAGATAGAAAACCTTAGTAGGTGAACATATAAGGGTAAGTCTAATAAATCTTCTAAATATTTAGGTTTGTTAATGATGATAGCCTTACATAGCTCAGATTTCAGCTTTTTTCTCTTCTAAAACTGTGACAAATACAGAAGTATTTTTCACCCATTTTGAGAAAATAAAATGGAATTTCACAGTAATTTACTGGAAGATATGGATGTTAATAAGATTTGATATAATCTGATTTATGTGAATTAAATCATTTTAGTTGTTAAGCTTGTGTAATGGAAACCCAAATTTTAGATAATTCTATGTTTCTGGAACCAAGTAAGATGAGCAAGGAAAGAAATGATCACCAAAATGTGTAAAACAAAACCAAAAGAAAAACTTTGTAGAAAAAAAACGATTGCTTTAGCATACCAACCTGAGTAGGGATTCGGCAGTTACAATGAAAATCTATACTCATCATCCTATTCACCACTGTCACAAAAGAAGAAAATGAGAAAGTAGAGTCAGGGCTCAGGAGAGTTAGAATTGAAATATAAATTAAATGTAATCATGCAGTGTATTACCACCTAGGCACCTGCAGAGTTCTAAAACCCATTTCAGCATAAACATAGCAATGGGCTGTTCCATCTGTAACAAGCTGACCTCAAAAGGGAAAATAATATGATCTGTTTTCACAATTGAAGCTGACTCTTGAGTAAAGAAATGTGATTTTAAGGGCATAGTTGGCACAGTGTTGCAATTCAAATGCACTATTAAAGTTTTAAAGAATATCATTGATGAATCTTCTCCTTTTTTTTCTTCCTCTCCTATCCCCTTGTAAAAACACTGGAAATATAAGATGCAAAATTTGAATTTAGGAAACAAAATATTAAAAAAGAAATGATTCACAATTGATTGAAAACAAGTTTTCCAGTAATGATTTTAAGAACAATGTATGTAATCATGTCCTATGCTCTAAAGTATGGTTGCAATTATTTTGGCTAAAAAAAAAAAAATCACTATTCTCCAATTACACCTAAACAGATTTTAACATGAACTCATATGACTTG
Source organism: Cacajao melanocephalus (assembly GCA_963573385.1). Lineage (NCBI taxonomy): Eukaryota > Metazoa > Chordata > Mammalia > Primates > Pitheciidae > Cacajao > Cacajao melanocephalus. Next base: position 153,583 of record CAUYLG010067018.1, read on the forward strand.
GGTATACATGGAGTTAATAACTGGTGAGCATCAAACACTAGAGAATAATGATTCCTTCCACTCTCCCAGAGAAATGTGAGGTTCCTGAAACTTATTATACACACACACACACGTGTGTGTGTGTATGTGTATGTGTGTGTGTGTGTGTGTGTGTGTGTGTGTAGTCACATACAGACTAGATATATACAATGAAAAATAAATTGGGGGCAAGGCAGGGTGACTCAGGCCTGTAATCCCAGCACTTTGGGAGGCCAAGGCGGACGGATCACCTGAGGTCAGAAGTTCAGTGCCAGCCTGGCCAACATGGTGAAACCTTGTCTCTATTAAAAATACAAAAATTAGCAGGGTGTGGTCGTGGGTGCCTGTAATCCCAGCTACTTGGGAGGCTGATACAGGAGAATCACTTGAACCAGGGAGGC